>JAOXYD010244341.1:0-16857 GCA_028565735.1 Pinacopodium congolense
GTATTGAATTAGGAAAATTTAGGATTAGACTTCCTAAACTTTAAGCCTATTACCTAAGTCTGAAGTATATCCAAATTTTAGGATAAGACTAATATAGATAAGCCAGTGTCTTAACCATAGCAATGTTTTGATTTATAGAAGATAACCTAGATTAAGCATCACTAATCCATTAATGAAATCATCAACCACCAAATATTTAAATAGATAATTTAGGCAAAAGCAACCTTAAACTCGTTTTCAATTGATTAGAAGTTTTCTATGTTAGCTTTGTAATTTTATTTTAATTTATAAACTTGTCTTAATTCTCTAGATAATTGTAATCCAATTAATCTAATACTTACAATTACATACACACTACCTCGTGGGATCGATACTCTAAGTCTTAAAAATACTCCACTATATTACTTGTTGTGACCGATGCACTTGCCGAAGTGTTGGTCTTAAATTAATGATTATTTTATGTGTTAAAATATATATTAATTTGAGTTAATTTAGTGGATGACCAACATCAATCATCTCCTAATATCCTTTATATACATCTTAAGTAGGGTTAAAATTGGTTATGTAGAGAATTATCCAAAATTTCCTTAAAATGATTCACAAGTCATGCCTTCAGAGACTTCAATGGCCTGTGATATCAAAGGTCAATAGTGCAGTTATACTCTTATATTAATATACTATTCTAAAGTTTGGTCTTTAACAGCAGTAAACTTTGAGATTAGTGACACCATTATAAGGTCACATTGCTTTCCTCAAAAGACTGTAATGGTGGTTTTGATAAGACATCAACATTTTCCATTAATGATAAATTTTGATCTTTTGAAACATGTTCCACACTTGATCCATTTAGCATAATTCTTCCAATTTTGACATGAACCTATAAAATAAATAATAATTCACAAAAATTGGAAAATAATACATCAAAATAGGAGTAAATATAAACCATACCATATCATAAAACATTAAATATCACACAGATCAACAACCTCTCTCACAAATGTTAATCAAGTCATGAGAAGTATTGTACACATGTTTAAAACTTTACTTTTAGGGTTTTTGGAAAAAAAAAAGAATTTTGGAACTCAAGGAATTGTGGTGAAAACTATAGTCACCAACCAAGGTATAGGATTGAATTAGAAGTTGTTTTTACTAAACATTAAAGCAATTGAAGAGGGAGAATTTGAGTTTATAATGTAGATTCAAGCATTAAAAGGATTTCTATCAATATTAAATTAAAGATTCAAGGGAAAAACTAAATGAGAATAAGTTTTCTAGTATCTTATTATGCTTTTATTATTTTTGTATTTCTTTTATAGGTATAAAATAAATTTCTTTAGGATTTAGACAGGATGAACTCTAAACTTATTATTCAATGTTTTTTCATTGATTTAATTGTAAAAACCATATTTATCTTAGGATTTGTCATGAAAAATATTGTATTTAGATTGAAGTTTGTGCTAGCAATTTCAATTCATTATAAAATTTCATATATTTAGATTGAGAAATCAATTACATGAATAGATCAATTTATGAATAAAAATGCTTGCATGAGATTCTAGATATAGGTTCACTTAAGTTTCCTAAATTAGATCTAAACCTAACTAACACAGAATCCATAGATAAAATTAATGTGCTCTCTTAGGGTTTTAAATAAGAAGAGATTCTATTAACAAACTAAAGGATAGAAATTATATTACTTAAGAAGGAGTATAATTTAATTAAGTAATTTTATCAATCTAAGTAAATTGGGTTGAACATTAGATTAAGATAAAGCATTGAATATGTTAATGTTCTAAGAGGATTCTTCGTAAACGCCTTGTTCTCATTAATTGTAATTTTATTTAGTAGATTTTTTTGGTTTGACATCTTAGATAGTTGTTTAATTATAGCTTAGTTAATAATTTAATTAATCCATCGTCAAGTTTATTAGATTAGATAATAAAGAGATGGTTAGTATTATAATTATGATCCCCATATGAAGAAATCTAGATTTACTTTAGACTACACTACAAAATTATAGGTATACTTACCTAATTGGTCTTAGTATAATTTAGATAGTGATTCACACAAACATAAAACAATCTTTGAGTTTAATTAATCCAATCATTTAATTTAATTTTAATTATTCTTATTTTTTATGTTTTAGAACTTCCTCTTTTGAGCTTTTGTTTGGTTTCCAAAATTTTAGGTTCAAATTTTCGTGCTGGTGTAGAAGTAGATCAATTGATTTTCTTAGACTTGATCAAGAGAATCAGAGAATCTTACTCCAAAATTTAAAGGAGAAGAATTTAAAAAATCTAAAACATTAGGAAGCTCTGCAAATAGAATTACAAGACACAATGGATAGAGAAATTAAGAATAGCTCTCATTTGATTATAAAGGATTTGTTTGGACATTCACTCATAGGAACTAAATCTAACATTTTAAGATTGAGAGTAGAGTCAAACTACTTTAACATTAAGCCTTAGATGATACAAATGCTTCAACAGTTCGTGTAGTTCAATGGTTTACTTGATAAAGATTTGAATGCACATATATCCATTTTCTAAGAGATCTATAAGAATTTTAAATTAAAAGGAGATCCTAAAGATGCAATTCATATAAGGCTATTCTCATTCACATTAAGAACAAGGCCAAGTCCTTAATAAAATCTATTCTCGTAGGATCTATCACCACTTGGTATTGACTAGTTGAGAAGTTTCTAACAGATACTTCCCACCTTCCAAATTAGTGAAGCTTAGGAATGACATCATCTCCTTTCAGCCGTGGAATAATGAGACATGATATGATGCTTGGGAGAGGTGGAAGTAGTTATTAAGGAATTGTAAACATCATAGGTTCAACTTAGGATGCTAATGAAAACATTACATGGTGACTTAAGTTATATAACAAAGTAGCTAATAGATGCATTCTTAGGAGGCACTACTAGTTTTAAGACCCTTGATTAATTTCAATAGCTAATATTGAACAATGCTATGATAATTACCAATAAGGGAACTAGAGGTAGAAACCTAAGTTAGGAGTGTGCATAATGTGGATGTGGTTGCATCCTTGGAAGAAAAAATTGACTCATTGACAAAAAAGATTGAAAGTATGGTGGTGGCGATTGCATAAGCTCAAGCCATGAGCTATGATTTTTGTGGGGGGTGAACACCTTAATCATGAGTACCTAGAACCAACCATCTGGGGATAGATTTTAGAGCAAGTGAATTATGTGGGAAATAAACCCAACAACTTTTTCAACAATAATTACAATCTACGGTGGAGAAATTACGAGAAATTTTTATGAATGGGTCAAGGTCAACAGAGGCAAGAACACCCACTTGGATTCCACCCATAATAATAGCAGCACAAAGCCTTGAAGAATTATTAACCAAGTATATTACTATGTCAGAGGCATATTTCCAAAGCATTGAGGAATCCATCCATAACCTTGAAAGCTAGATAAAATAATTGGCCAGGCATGTTTTAGAAAGGTCGTAAAGTACTTTATCCATTGTCATTGAGAAAAATATAAGGGAGCAATTAAATGTAATTTTTTTGAAAAATGAAAGGGAGATATAAAGTTGTAAAGAAAAGAAGGAAAATAAAAAAAATCCACTGAATAAAAGAAGACTAAGGTAGAGAGGAAATGAAAAAAAATGAGGAACCAAGAAAGAAAGAAATGAGTGAGTATAAGCCAATAATTCCTTACCTAAGTAGGTTATAGAAAGATTGACAAAAGAAGTACTTTCTTACTTTTTTAAAGCTCTTAAAAAAGTTACATATTAACTTCTTCTTTTTTTTGAAGCTCTTATGGAAATGCCTAACAATGCCAAGTTCTTGAAAAATTTCCTTTCGATTAAGAGAAAGCTAGAGGAATCATCAATGGTGAGGTTAAATTAGGAATTCTCTACCATATTACAGATTAAGCTACCATAGAAACTTAATTATCTTGGGAGTTTTTCTATTCCTTACATTATTGGTAGTTTGTTTTTTGATAAGGCATTAGTTGATTTAGAAGCCATAATAAATTTGATTCCATGCAACGTGTTTCAAAATTTAGGACTAGGGGAACCAAAATCAACTAGGAAAAATATTCAATTAGCTGATAAATCTATTAAACATCCTAGGAGAATTATTAAGGATGTTTTGGTTAGGATGTTTACATTCATTTTTCTTGTAAACTTTGTAATTTTAGACATGGAAGATGAAGTTAAGATTCCTTTAATCCTAAGAAGATCATTTTTAGCCACTACAAAAACTTTTATTTATGTGCAATATGGAAACTAATTCTTATGGTTGAAGATGAAGAAGTAATCTTTTAAATGCTTAAAATAATGAGGAAGACTCTCTATAAGGATGATACTTGTTCTTATTTAGATGTTATTGATACCAAACCCTTAAGTTCTTTATAGAAAAAGACAGCATATGGTTCACTAGAAACTCACATCATCTAAGGAGAGGAGAAGAAGATTTTAAGTTATATGTTTATGGAGCATGAGGCAGACCTAGAAACTATCAACCTAAGATTGAGGAATAAAAACAATAAGGAGGTTAAAAGACTGGATAGGAGTATACTTGAACCTTTGAGTGAAGATCCACAGGAGTAAGAGTTAAATATGAAATTTTGTACTAGTTATCAATAGATGGAGGAAAAGTAGACATAGCAATTACATGAACTTAATGGATGGTGCCATAGAGCTGGGAGAATTATAGGAGCTATAAAGGGGCATGTTCAAAGCATGAAGCATGACAAAGGATAAACTTCGTTGGGGTAATCGAGATAATGAAATTAAGCCAGTTCCTATTGGGGGCCAATCCAACATTCTTTCTACCTTTTTTTATTGCTTATATTTTTACTTTTAGCTTCTTCTTCTTCTTCTTTTTTTTTTTTGCATTCTAAGATTGCATTATAGTGTGTTTTCATTTAATTATACTTTCATTGCGAGTTTTGAAATTTCTGTTTTCTAGGAATTTGGTTTTTTTAGGTCCTTAAGTTTTGTCCATATGCATAATTTTATTTATGGTTGTATTAAAGTTAGAGTATGAAATTTTAGTAATTTTGCTAAATTTTTCAAAAGTTGCAGGGAGATTCATGGCCATGATCACAACTGTGAGCTTAGCCATCAATATTAGTCCTACAATCACACACAGTGTTTCATAGTTAGACTTGCCCTTATGACTTAAGTTGTGATTTTGGATATCTTAATTAAAATAATTTTGATAGTTATTTAATTATTAATTAGTGTACTTCAATACAATGCGTGTAGTGAGCATAGTTGGTATTAAATTAATCTTTAATGATTACTAAATTTCCTTTCTATTTTTGTGTGATTGCATGTGTTAAGTTAACCGTATATGCAATATTAGGATTCTAAGGAAATTTTATATGGATTTTTATACAAATTTGGAGTAAAGTGTCTAGTTAAATAAAATTGATTATTTAATAAATTTTGAGAAGTTTGAATAAAAAGAAAAAATAAAAGGAAAAATTGTTTGAAAAATTTAGCATAAAAACTTCACTTCACTAATAAAAAGGTTAAAGTTAAAGAGCGGTTCTAGTAACCATTTAAGAGAGTGACCTAGTTAAGTAACCATGGATATTCATGATAATAGTTAAGTAACCGTGGATATTCATAACATGGTGCTTACCTTTATATAGGCGATATCTTAAACAAGCCTTTAATACTCCTATAACACTTTTGAACAAGTTTAGATGATGATCTGTATAGAGCTAATTAGATACTTAATTTTGTATATTAAAGGTTAAGTTGTGATTGTATGTGAATTAAGTTGTGTCATAGTCATAATTAAGTTAGGAGATATCAGCTATATCTGAGTGCATTGGATTGTGTTTTAACACTAAATTGACTTTAATTGCCTTTGGAATTATTTTAAGAGATTATCTAAGTAGTTTCTTAATAATAAGCAATAGTTCAAGTGTGGGGATATTTGATAGTACTCAATTTATACTTATAGTTAGGCCTATATGGCATCTAAAAGAGGCGGTGAATTAGGTACTTAAAAATTCTTCTAAATTATGCAAACAAGTTTTACAAGATGCAGAAGCTAAACAAATTTACCGAATTAAGTAAGTATGGAAAAATAGAACATATTGAAATAAGTAAGTAAAAGTAAAGAGAAAGGGAAGAAGGGCATGATTCGATTTATTCTAGTTCAAAGTAATCTACTTGCCCCTCATCTAGTCCCCAACACCACTATTGAGATTTTTTCTTTAATTCAATTAACATGAATAAAAATTGAGATAATACAATCATTTTTAAAGCTCAAGGATAACCTTTTACTCTTTTCTTTTTCCTTAGGCTAAAGAATAGCCTTTAATCTCACAAGAACAATTCTAGAATAAGGTTTCACTTAATCTCATTGTGGTGTATAAAAGAGGCTTGCAAAGATGAATTCATAACAAAAACTCTTAAAATTCCTCACACATAAACCTACTACATAATAACTCACAAACCTTTAGCTCTAAACACTCAAATAACTTCTTGGATAACTCTGATATGTTTCTTGATAAAACTATGTTATAAAAACACACTAGAACAACCTACTTATACATAAAAATGATTAAAATAGTCATTTCACAACGGATCCAAAAGATTATAGACAATGGATAACATTATCGTTGTATAATATAATTGTTCCTTAACTTATGCTTTATATTCATACATTCAATCAACCGATAGCCTAGGTGTAGTCGACCGAATCGATTGACTAATGAATATTAATTAGCAATACTTCAACCTAAAACAACTTAATCTTAACCCAAACTCAATACTAAAACAAAATTTAATAAACATTAATCCAACCCAAACACTTTTTACATTAAAAAACCCTTAGGTTATCTTTAAACTAGAACTTTCATCTAATTTTGAATTCATACTAGCTGTCTAACCTTATTAGTTCAAGCATTCTTTAAAAAAATCACACATCAAGAGGATGTTCCAGACACACACACGTCAAACACATAAGTCCTCTTAATTATGCACTTTCATGCATTTTCTATGTTATGTATTCAAGTATACAGGTATAGGCCTACTAAATTGCTAAAATGAAATAAAGCAAAACTTACGATAAAAATTACACCAATAAACCTATATCAAAACTATTTCACGTCTATAATGGTTTGAGTCTTCACATGGGGTCTTCATAATATCCAATATGGCTCCAAAACTCTTTAAGCACATACACTTGTACTTTGTCTATGTACCTATCTTTTAGCACAATTAAAAACATAACATTGATAATAAAATTGTTCTCTCATCATCAAAATAAGGTGGAACCTCCCTTGGTTCAACAATCTCCCCTTTTTTAGTGATGGAAAAACCATGTGATATTATGGGCAAAATAATATCATATTTTTTAAATTAAAAATCACATGATCACACTCTTGATAAACTTCTCCTAAATATAACAATAAAAGATCAAAGAATTATCAAATTCAAATCAAGCATCACAAATATCAATTTCAAATCCAACATCATAATTATCACGCAAGTCCCCCTAAACACATGCAATGTGTTAAAGTTTGAAAAGGTTTGAGAAATAAGAAGCATACTCCCTTACATGAGTTAACAATTCCCCCTAAATGCATACAATGTGTCAAAAGATGAAAAGGTATGAGAAATAAGAAGGATACTCCCCTTACATGAGTTATAATATCACACATTTCTCTATAGTATAATAACAAACATAATACGACACAAATATCTCTCCCTTTTTGGAATCATCAAAAAGGTTCATAATTTTAATACTCACTTTTAGCAAAAGAGATGATACACAGAGCATATAAAAATCCAAAAAATTTTAATCTTAAGGCTATAGGACAAACATAAGGGATATAGGAAACAAACAAAATGTTTTCATAAGGAGTCAATGTCATAAATAAAGCCAAAATTTCATCAAAGGTATCAAAGTACATATCAATGATCAAGAAACTCCTAACATCTCAAAACAATTGACTTTAGGGAAGATCTGATGGAGTCGGAGGAGGAAGTCAAGAGAGAATCTCCTAGAGCAAGGTGGTATACTCGTGAAGTATAATGGTATGCTCATGAAGTATAATGGCATGCTCATTAATTTAATGCCTCATAGATTCATCCTCGTGATAAAGAGATGCAATATCAAATTGAATTTCAGATGGAGTAGGGGAGGTTTAGCAAATGTACCCTCATCATCAAAATGTAAAGGGACTGTGTGATTAGGAGTGAGACCATCATTAGGAAGCTCAAAAGTGGCAGAACACTGCTGTCACTGACAAGGTCAAGTCATGTGACCATAAACAAATTGAAATTCCATTCATTTTAGAGAGTTTTAATCAAAGAATAAATGGCACTCAAAATCATCTTCCATAGGAGGGATTTGGAAATGTTGGAAGATGTGACTAAGGAAAAGAGAATAAGGAATATTTTTACTTTTTTCTTTGAACAAAATAAAATCATGTTATGAAAAATAAAATCATCTATGTGGATTTTCTCACTGAGCATCAACATAAAAATAAACCAAAGATCATCATAACCTAAATCATTATAGATACCACTAGATGAAAGAAAGTTGTATTTGATGAACAAATAATGGAACTTTGGATAGCACTCAAATTTCTCACATCTTTAGGTTTTTGAATAACCCCTTCCTCACTATCTAATTCAAAGATGATTTTGACTCAAATAACTAAAGTGTGAGGGGTGTTACTATGATTAGATAGATAGCTATAATGAGAGAACTCTATAGGAATTGAAATCCCTAAAATGTTATTGATGGAGTCTCTAGAAAGGTGAATAGAATCATTTTCAACTTTAGAAATAATAACATACTCATCATTCTCTTAATGCTCTTTGAGGTTGCAAAAGAATAGTTTGAGACTAGTGGGATAGATCTTAGAAGAAAGAGTGAGGAGAGATTCTCACTTTTGATCAATGAAAACTGAACGAGACCATTTTCCTTAAACAATTTAATTGATCAGAAGCAATTATGTGATTATCATGAAGCTTATTAGAAGAAAAATCTAAAACTTGGGAGAATCGATATCAAGGTATTCATCCCCTTAATTGACTTGGGATCTCCTACTCTTAAAGGTACCACCACCTAGAGTTCTAACTATGTTAAGAGTTTAAGCAAAAGGAGACTTGACACTACCTTGAGTTCTAACTATGTTAAGGATTTAAACAAAATGAGACTTGATACAAACTTAAGAAAAAAAATTTAATAATAGAAATAAACACCTAAAGGGCTTTAATAATTGAAAAAGCCCATGAATACCTCTTTGTCTATAGTTAATATCATAACTTGTAAATAAGAATAAGCAAGCATATTGATGACCAAATGCTCAATCATTTTCTAAGCTCAAAAAGCTCTTATAGGAAGCATGATATGCAACTTCACAATTTCAAAGCATTTAGGAATTAACCAATATTTAGAAGTAAGTAATCCTTTATAACCATTTGAAAATTCAAAATCAACTAATATAAACTCCTATTAAACCACAAGTTGAAATGATAACTTGAAAAGATGAGAAATTTTTTAAAACAAACAATAGTTCAAACTACTAAAAGCCCAAATTAAAAATAATGAAAATTTACAACAACCTTATAAAAAAATAGAATTTTTTAAATAAAAATAAATAGTTTCGTAAAGTCAAAAATTAAGGAAAATGACAAATTTATCAAAATAGAAATAATTGAATGAATAAACACTCTAATCAAATAACTAACTGAATTCCCACATTCTCATTTTCATAAAACAATTTTAATTGAATCCACATTCCCATTTTCATAAAAAAAATTTAATTTAATAAAAATATAAAAATTCCGAAAATACTATGTCTAAAATTGGAAAAAATACAAAATTGACATAAACATATGCAATTACATGAAGAAAAGCTTTATTTAAACACCTAATTGAAATCCCAAAACATCATTTTCATAGAAAATCTTTTAATTTGACTAGACATTTGAAAAACTCAAAATACCAAATCTAAAATTGGGAAAAATAAAAATTGATATAAGCAGATGCAATTGAATGTCATAACACCTTAATCATGCTTCTAATTTCATGAAAATGTTGTCACTTTAAACTAATTTCTCAATTCAAAACAAGAAAATAAAAAAAAAACCTTAATTCTGAAACCCTAACTATGCGTGAATCCAAAATTGGATCATTATCAGTATAATTAAGTGAAATTAAACTTCTATCAAGAATTAGTGTTAAGGGTCAAATTAATTGAGTTTTATTGATTATTTATTGAATTGTGACCCCCAATTAAGTACTTAAGTGTTGAATTTATATGTTATTATGATTAATTTGCAAGTTGTTGATTAATGATGGAGATTATAGGAAAAAGATGGAAATTTGTAAGTTTTTGGCCCTTCAACAGCAATCTACAGACTCACCATTGAAGGATGAGTAGCCCCAAAGTAACGAAGTCAAAGGCGGGTTGACAGGGTAGTTGTCCGTCGACCCAGGGTGCCATTGATAAATCAAACAAACATATCCACCTCATATCTCCACAACTGCAGCTTAAGCGTGATATTCATTAGTGTTGCTATCTTTTACTGTCAAGTGAGAGTCTAATAGAGTGGAAAAACAGAAGAAAACAATAGACATACACATTCAATCAAGAGAAATCAAATCTGGAGTTTTGAGAAAGAGGCTCTCCCTTCTCTCTTCATTTTGTTCTAAGTATCTTATAGGCTTTAAATACTTTCAATTCGAGTTCTAATGTGTTTTTTGAGTTTATATTTATTTAAGCTTGTAGCTGAGACAAATATCCAAGTTTCTAAACCATCATAGGGGTTTTCTAATTCATAATCTTTATGTATTTTCTCTATCAAATTTTATGTTCTTAAGCTTACATATTTAAATGTCCTTTAATTTTTCTGCAAGTTTTTAATGAATTAGAGCTACTGATAAGAATCAAATTGATATAGTGTTAATGGTTAAATAGTTGAATTATGACCCCTAATTTAGTGCTTAAGTGTCCAATTAATGTCTTATTTTGTTTAATTTGCATAATGGAGCTTAATGATGAAGATTAGATCAAAAATATGAAGAAAACCTCTTTATTCTGCCTATTAATGGGCCCCGAGAGGGTACCATTGACTGATGATCAAGGGGTTGATAAAGGGTCCAACATTCGACCATTAACGGCACCCTAAGAGGATGTGTTGTAGGACTGCAGGGTGCCGTTGTACACAGAGTCAAGAATTTCAGCTCCAAATCTTGAAGATTTCAAACTTGACGTGTTCATAATTACTTCCATTATCTGCTAGCATATGTGGGAGGTCCAGGTTGTCTGCATAGACCTAACAAAACTGTGGAAACACGTAGAGAGGAGGAGAACTTCATATCAAACTTAGAGCTTCTCTCTTATTTTCTCTTTGATAGTTTAAGCTTCAAACACTTTTATTTCGAGTTTCTAATTGTATTTTGAGTTGCTGTTTATTGGAGATTGAAGCTAAGACATATATTTAAGTTTCCAAACCATCATAGGGGGTTTTCTAACTCAGATTATTACTTATATTCTCCTGTTTTTTGAATGAATCAAAGTTCATGTTCTTATGTGTATATCCTTGAATGTTCTTTGATTTTATTGCTAGATCTTGTGGATTCAGAAGCTGTGTTGATTTACAAATTAAGTTAAGAAGTTCAAGACTTGTCCAGAAGCTTTCTAAACACGTTTTGTAAAAATATAAGTATGTGGTTTAAAATGCATATCTAGTATGTTTTGATTCAAATGTGCGGCTAATCATTTCTGTTGCTATGGATTGATATTTTGATGATTTGAAAGAGTTTAAATGCAAGTTTAAATATATGTATATTGCTTATTGAAGATCTGAAAGAACCAATTTTAAGCTGGCCACTTAGGATTAGTGTTTAAGACAGTTTAAGCATGAGAAATCATCTTAAATTGTTTGAAAAATCAATAAGCAACATAAATTAATCCTTGCACGACCAAACCTGGATTGTTTGTGAAAATTGGAATTCTGGACTTAATTTTCTAGAACTCATCTTCTTGTAATTTATGCCCATTTACTTGATTTTAATTCATAACCAAACTTTAAATAATATTAAATGGAGAAAAAGTAAAGTCTTAATCATAGCTTTGTTTTGATTTCATGAAGAACTTTAATCAGACATTAAATCTGTTTTTAAACTCAAATAAATCATCAAATATCTAATCCATAGATTATTTAAATATTTGATCATTTTCATAATTTTTCAGAAGCAATTGAAAATAATTTTCAAAATGTTTAAGCCAAAGTTCTCAAATTTTAGCCTTTTTCCAATTTTCAATGAAGTTCTTTAGATTTTCCTAAATAATTGCAATCCAATCAACTTGGAAATTAAGTAACATTTTCCCCGTGGGATCGACACTCGGAATTATAAATTTTACTCCACGTTATTAGTTTTGCGATAGATGCTCTTGCCTAAAAAGTTCGTTGGTTTTCAAAGTAAAAATCATTTCAAAACACTCGTCATTTTTAAAGTCACCTAACCAACGCAACAAATACAATTCAATAAAATTTGCGGAAGCTAAAAAAAATAAAAATATAAAATTAAAAGGAATTTGCACTTTATTGAATATAAAATAAGTTATGCAAATATAAAGTATAACTTATAACATCCTTTTAGGCTTAAGCATAACCCTTTACTTTTCCAAAGGCTCAAGTATAACCCTTTTGAAAAATTATTTTTGTAGGCTTAAGAATAACCTCTTAGCTTTCTTTTTAAAATTCACACAACATAAAAACTCTTAAGCTTTTTCACTGAACTCGTTCTCAACAGTTGTGTATTTTCAAGACTAGCTTAATCCTCTATTTATAGTGCAAGTAGTGATCAAAATCTACAACATTCATCTAGTAATTATTTCTTTTGGTTCGTTGGAAAAATCTTATGACCGTTGTGCAATATGACCGTTCCACGTAATCTGCTCGTTATCTTTTTCATTCGGTCAACCAATCATCGTAATTTTACTTCATTCAGTCAACTAATATCTTTGGCCAGTCAACCGATGTTCTTTTGCTCAGCAAACCTTCGTATTTGGTCAGTCGATCCCCTTAACGCTTTCATTCGGTCAATCAATCTCCATGGTTCTATCGATCGACGGATGCTCCCTTCAAAATTGGTATTCAACCAATCGGTCTGTATTCAGTCGATCAATCATCCATTTATCCGGACAATCAACAAAGGCTCCAATCAACCTATCCTTATACACACTTAAATAAAAAAAATCATTACCAAAGATGTTTTGACATCATCAATATAAGGTGGAACCTCCTTTGGTTCAACAAAATGCTATAGGAAACCTCAAAATCATTAGAATCTATCCTAAGTCCAACAATGGTAGCCATAATTCTTATTTTGTTTTTATTGTCAATTCCATTAATGTAGGTTCCTTATTTTCTTATTAAGGCCTAGCAACAAAATCCTCATGATACTTCATTTATGAAGGATTGGATTCTATTTGATCTTTACCATATGTTGTGGTTGCCTTAGATTACTTTTTTCTGGCCACGAATTGTTCTTTCAAATTTAGGATCAAAATCAAGCTTCTCTAACTTTTGACCTAAAGTTTACATGCAAGACGAAAGAAAAAAATAAACTAAAACAACTACAAAATAATAAAAATAAACACACAGGAAGAAAGCAACATATACACTTAAAATAAAAGGAAAAAAAGTAATAAGATCAATATTCACAAACTTTATAGAAAGAAAGCGCATATTTAAAATAAAAACAAACAAAGCAATAATAACAATATTCACAAACTTTAGAATAATTGACCATAATATTTTTCTAATATTCCAATTATGTGAGATTCACCAATAATGGTGCCAAAAACTTGTTTCTTAGTTTTTTATTAAGGTCAATGTAACCAAAATAATTACCAAATTTAAAATTTTAAGCATTGTTTATCAAAATAAATTTTAAACCAACAAGTTGGCAAGTATATCAATCACAAGCAACAAAGTGAGTAAATTAGACTTTAATTATCATCCTACGAGGAAATTCAAATTGCTAGAACTAAGGAAATTGGCTCACAATTATTTAAAAAGGCTAAAATTGATTGATTAAATTAACTAAGGGGCCGTTTGATTGAGCTTTTGGTTGTGGTTGTATTTTTATATTAGGTTTTGTGAATTTTTATAGATTTTTGTTTTGTCACTCTCGATTTCTGTATTGTATTAATGTGTTTTTTTCTCGATTTCTGTGATGTTCTTTGTTAATTTTTGTGTTTAGAAAATACAAAAACCAAATTTGAAAACCAAATCCAATTCAAACAGGCCCTAAAATTACCAAACTAAACTAAAGGTTTCCAATTTTGCAAAGAAGACTAGCTTTGAATTTTAAGATTGCTTAATGGATTAAATGGATAAGGAAATGGTTTTTAATGATCTAAAAGGATTAATTAAGGATTAAAAGGCTTGTCCTAGGATAACTTCAGTAGATCAAGGCAAGGTTATGGTAAAATCAATGCCTTTCCTCTAACTTTCCATGTTTATGGTTTGGTCGACTTATAAATCTAAGAAGTAGGCTTAAAGTGTAAGAAGCCTAACTTAAAAGTTTATATTTTCATGTTAACACCCTAAAAATTAATTAATCATTGGTTCTATATTGATTAAAATCAAGTTACTTACTGTTTTT
Organism: Pinacopodium congolense; assembly: GCA_028565735.1. Taxonomy (NCBI): domain Eukaryota; kingdom Viridiplantae; phylum Streptophyta; class Magnoliopsida; order Malpighiales; family Erythroxylaceae; genus Pinacopodium; species Pinacopodium congolense. The sequence goes on from JAOXYD010244341.1 coordinate 14,644, forward strand.
CTAATGGATTAAGTGATTGGTCCTTTAGTTAACCATTTATTATCTTTATCTTAAATAATTTGTTCAAGATAAGCTTTAGGAATTCAAATAAGTGCAAGAGAGCCATAATCATGTCTAAGCATGCTTACAGATCATATACTAATCATTCCTTAGCCAAACATTAACTCAGTCACTTATTTGGATCAAGCAAGAAAGCATATGCATCATATTCATCATGTTCTTGAATATATAAGCACAATAATGGATTTCAATATAGAAAATGAGTTTAAAATGCACCAAAAGTAGCTATAAACACATTTATAGGTTTGAGATACAGGTTAAGCTTTTACAATCCTAAAAAGCAAGCTTAATCTGCAAACAAAATGAGAAAATGTGAAAACATAAGTAAATAGCCCTAAACTTTGAAAGAATCTAATATTGCTATTTGAAAACATGTTTCTCTCTGTGTTTCTTTTTGTTTTTTTTGTTTTAGAACGTCTGTATATATGTTAGCTTCAAGTTGGAAGCAAGTTTCACAAGTTACAACCAATGGGAGATGGAGATCTAGCTATAAAAAGCTCAACCAGTACTAAAATGGCACTTGGCGGAGAGTAAAACGATGTTGTTTAACCCCACATGTTTAAGTCCCCAAAATTAAGTAAACAACTGCTCTTCATAGTGAAATGGGGGTATGATAGGTACCACTGTTCAACTCCTGAAAACTAGTTTTTCAACTAAAATTTCATGATTTTCTTCACTTTTAAGCCTTACATTAATCCAAAAGATAAATAAACAGTTTAACATCAAATTGGAGAAAATGTACCTTAATTTATTATCAAATTTCTATGAAAATGAAATAAAACCTTAACCTAACAAAGTGAAATGGTGGCCAATTTTTTTTTAAAATATATAGGGGAATTGTTTTCCATTTTTTTCCTCTAAAGTTATTGGCTTCTTAAATATATGGTGGATCAATTAAGGAGAGTGGGAAACTATTCTTGTTTGTTCTGTGCATGACATTACATAAGGCATAAGTTTTCGAAGTTGTTTTAATGACCTTATAGGCTCAAGATTTTTTTTTAAAAGGTCTTGAATTCATAGAATTTTGTATAAAGGGAGTTATCATAGAGATAGAAGGACTCAATCTGAGCTTAACAAGGGTAACAATAAGCTAACAAATGTCGTGACATTCTTTAGGAAAAGAATAAGAAGGAGATCATAGAGATGTGACATGGAAATAATGAATATTATGACCTTAAACCACAAATAATTTATAACTTAAATAATCTATAGCTTCTACCTCTCTTCCCACCCTAACTTGGCTACCATGATCAACAATTCTATTTCCTTCCCTTTCTTAATGTTTTCTTAACTTGTCTAAATTTATATGTAATCTTTATTTTTTCATCTTCACTCTATCTTCATGCTTACATTATTTGTCCATTTCCATTGTGTTTGTAGATGTGTTCCTTCTGTGATCCTCTGCTATATCAACCTTCTGTCTGAACTTGTCGTTCCCCTTCTCTCTACTTCTTTCCTTATTCCCCCTTCTTTTTGCTCCCTACTCCCTTCCTAGTGCTTTTAAAACCCTAAACTTTCTACTCCCCTCATTGATTCTAACCATAAATATCTTCAAATTTTCTCATCATTTTGAGTTAGCTAGCCTAACTAATATGCCTTAAATCCTTATCCCTACATTAATTAAGACTAATCTAACCCCTTGCCCAAAATCCCCATCTACACTTTAACTGAAGAAAACCCTAATTCTATTATTAAATTAACTCAACCTAACCTCTAAAAATAAATTCAAACCCAAAATTCTAAATCTCCTTGCTATTCTTAACCAACCATAAATTAGCCCTTTTTCCACCATAGTTATGAATAGAGATTGGCTAATCCTTACAAAGCCTTCCTATACTAGCTAATCCTAATTTAACCCTGAAACCCAATGAAACTAGCTCCTTATTTGACAATTCCTTGATAGAAGACCTTTAAACTCTCACATACCATCCCTTAAGTGAAATGGATGGCAAATGCAAAACTGTGCCACCTCGTGAAATTCTAGTGAAGGAGATCTAAAGTTTGCATTAGAAAAAATGGTTGTGTTCCTAGGTATGCTGAGAGTAATGTTGCGTTGGTTAGGTGACTTAAATTTTATCGGTTGTTTGAAATGATTTTTACTTTTAAACCAACGTACTTTTTAGGCAAGTGCACCTATCGCAAAAGTAATAAAGC
>JAOXYD010244360.1:0-16856 GCA_028565735.1 Pinacopodium congolense
TTATTATATGATGATTTTGAAACTTTCCATATATATATAGAATATAAAAATATAAAGAGATAGACTAGAAACGCTTACGTCAATGACACTGAAGGGGATATTAAATGAATGGAATTGGGCTATGGATGGAATATAATGAAATATAGCCACTTTGAGGTTCCCTATGAAATGAGGCATGGAACAAAGACACTACAAAAAAAAGTCCAGGAGTTACAAATGAAACTTGGAGCTTATATTTAATATGGGTTAAGAACGGGAATTGAACGCTATGAGATCTAATCTCCTGTTGTTCTTCAGTAGCTCAGTGGTAGAGCGATCGGTTGTTAACTAACTGGTCGTAGGTTCGAATCCTACTTAGGGATATTTGATTCATTCCAAATTCTTGAATTCGAAATGAAAGTGTTCACTTTGATCGTTAAGAACAGGTAACTAGTTCCCCGTGTCTTTCTTTCTATTGCATTCTATCTCATCATATCACATTCTGTTCTACGATATTTAAGAATCATCGTCAATGTCTCGATGTAGGTAAGTTTGGTATAATCCTTTGTTCCATAGTCTGGGTGGGGCTATTTACAGCTAGCCAATTAATAAATTTTATATGTACTCGTACTAGTAAGTGCATCCAAGATGCAATCATCGATTCTCTCGAGAGGCCATAATTACGTGAGCAAAGATATTAATGATGAAGAAAACTTTTTTACTATGCTGCTAATACTTGTACTTGCTCTGCTATTTTGCCCAAGCCTGGCTGAGGAAAATTTATGGGGCATAAAGCAAAAAAATATGCTGACCCAATTCATTTATTTTGGTCCAAGAAACAAATTGGAATAAAAGGCATTAATCATAGGACACCTAAAATTAAGTTCGCTAATCCCAAGAACCTTCATAAAAGACTTTAGGGCTTAGTCTACTCCTAACTTTAATTGTGTCACCTAATTAATCTTCTAATAATTAAAAGCCTATGGTCATAGGTCCTTTAATCATCTAATGATCTAACTAAGATGGTCACTCAAGCAAAATCAAATTAAGCACAATAATTAGGAAAAAAAAATCTTCCAATCATACCAAACCCACTTAATGCTAACCCTAACTTTGCAATTTAAACACACATATTCAATAATAGAATCAAGAATATAACATAAAAACACATATCTATTGATAAAACCAAGAGTTCATACAAATAGGATAAAAAGAGGAAGAATTACAACCAAAATTTTGTCTAAATATGTTGGAACTTCACTCTTGAACCACTTGAATACTCTTGAAGCTCAAATCCAATAGCACAATGCGTGGATTGAACAAAAGAAATGAAAATCTAGGCTAAACCTAACTAAAAAGGAAAAAAATGTACTTTTCTAAACCTAAGGATGAATCTCTCTTCCAATCTACCTCTCTTTCCTTAATATGTGTTTTCAAGCTCTTTTTATACTTTTTCAAAGGTTCTTAAGGTTTTTGGAGTGAAAATGGTGCCGTTTGGTTATCATTTGGTTTCAAAATAAAAGAAACATTGCGTATAGATTATATAATGGTAGGCTGGAGCTGTTCAACGGCACCCTTGTAGACCGTCGTTGATGGAGCTGGAATTGACCTATAATGACATGTTGCCCATCTTTCAACGGAGTCGTTGGTGGATGCTAGAAAGTCGCCCTTGATGCCTTAATTTGCTAAAAATTCATCTAAAACTCCTCCACTTTGTTCCAAACTCATTATGCTCATGAAATTAATAAGAATAACTCACAATTGGTGTATTTCATACATCAAAAGGGCAAACCATAGCAAATTCAACATTTAAAACCAATGTATATTAGCTAGTAGCAGGGTCTAACCACAAGGAGCTAAAATGTTATTGCTATTCCAAATGTTGCAAAGAAAAAGGAAACAAAAACCCCTGAAGATGATGAAAGCTAAACTAAGTTAAGATGCAAATAGGGCAATCAAAAGACAAACAGAAATCAAAGCGTGAAAAGGACTACTAACAATAATAAAAAAATGGCCTAAAGATATTATTGGGATTCTATGATAACTATTTATCCTTGAATTTTGATTAAAGGTGCTCTAGCCAAGGTGCTAGCTTATAGGTTTAAACAAACTCTCAAAACCCCAAGTTCCTTTAACTTAGGTAAATCTAATAAGCTCTAGCAATGCCCCTATTTTCGCTATAATTTAGAAAAAGCTCTCTAGATTTAATAGTAAAGATGCATTAGGTTATAAGGAATGACTAACTTAGGCCACTGATACATAAGCTTAGAAAGTGTAACCTAAAGGTATGAAACCCAAGACTAGTTGATTAAGTATCTTAATAAAACCAACTAACCTATTGCTACTTTTTCAAAATCGCTAAGGACAATTACATATCCTTTGATCAATCCTAGCATTCGAATTAGGAAATTACTTAAAGGATGATCAAGCCTAGAAGCAACTCCTAATCCATGTCGCCTAACAAAAGTTCCAAACCAACCTTGCTTATAAACACCAAATCAACTCAAACTCACTCATATTCTCACAAATGATTACCCTATCATCCCTCTTATACCTTTAAGCCCTCAGGGATTTAGCCACACATATTTAAATCAACTAAAACAAAGATTAAACAAGCATAATTCATACTTAATTAAATAAAACTAGGGCTAGAAAATTTAGAACACCAAAGGAAAAACACTATTCATCACTTAAATTAACAAAACTTAAGTTGACTATAGTATTAATTAATTAGCTAAAACGTAATTAAAAAACTCAAATTAATATTGTAAAAAAAATTCCAACGTATATAAGTTCAACAAACATTGAAATTAAATGAATTAAAACCTAAGAACATGCATAAATTCTAGCTAACAAGCATAAATGAACTAAAGACACTAAGTATAAATGAAACTACAAACACCAAGAATAAATGGAACTCTTCTGCCTTAGGCTCCAATACATGTTCCTATCCTTTCACAATAAGCTATCTTTCTAATTCATCAAAACTCAAACATTAATAACAACAATATTTTTTTATCATCAAAACACGTGATTATAACCTCCCTTAGTTCAACACAATTCATAAATAAATCTTTTAAATTAAATATTATAGTAGCCAAAAAATATTTTTATAAAAATTTAGATTTAAAGATGTATTATTGATTTATAATTCAGAATATATATAAATATAAAAATATTTTTTTGAAAACGTAAATAAGTGAATTAATTAACAATAATTGATAATTACAAAGTTTAACCTAATTAAGGGAGTTAACCCTTTTTGCATAATGGCAAATATTCCCATCTTAATTGGATAATTATTTGTATTAATTCTTAAAATTATTTTATTTTAAATATTTATATAATTTTATTCATTAATTTTAAATTGATAATATGTTATTTTCAATTGAAAAATTTTCAATGTATGGTTTTTTTCCTTATAATAAGACTATACATTAAAGTTTTTTTAAATGGAAAAGTTTTTAATCTTTTGAAAGAATTAAATATTTTTTATGTTTATATTTATTTTTTATAAATTAATAATATATCTTTAAATATAAATTTATTTATAAAAATTTATTTTGTGGCTACTATATATTTATTTTAAAATATTTATTCTAAAATTGTTTCTTTTAGATCAAAAACTTATAAAGTCTAAATATTGAATATCCTTTGAAAGAGAGTCTAACATTTAATTAAATATTTATTAACTAAACTTAGAATTGTTATACAAGACTTTCTAATAAAATATTGGCATATCAATCACTTTTTATTTTTATTAAAAAATAATTTTGAACTTATTTAAATGAATTTTAAAACGTTGGTCAATATATTGAAAATTTTTAAAGGTTAAACACTAAAGTGAACAATTTTAAAATGCTGATAACTAGACTGAAATTTTTTATGGTTGGTCAGTGATAAAGTTGTATATGTAGATATCCATGTATATACTTTTGGACATGTAGATGTTTACATGTCAGGCATCAATAATTGCATCAATAAAAAATTAATGAAGTCTTCCTTTTTACTTGAGTTAAACAAGTTTTAAAAGATTGATCACTAAATATAACTTTTATAGATTAGAAATTAAAGTGAAATTTTTCAAAAAGTTGATCACTAACAAATTTATTATCCTTATATTTTATTGATAATTGTTAACTATAAATATGTAAATAAGAAAATTATTTAGTGAAGTTAAAGTTTTCATCATGATAAATGCCAAATGACTTACTGGAAAGGTACCATAAAATGGTTATAAAACTTAACAACCTATTCTAATACCTCTACACTATTTATATAATTACTTGCAACAAAACATTGTTGGATTTGTATCATATTTTCCTAATCAAAATCCATTTAATGCTTTCTAAAATTTGCAAAAAGTGCTAACTTTCATCAATTGCAATAGTTGATAAGTATTAATGTAAATATCCTATAACAAGAATAACAATTTGGTCTTAACTTTGCACTTGTTATAGCTCTTCACAAATAGTAACCATAAAGAAAAGAGTTAAAAGTAAGGATAAGTTACAATTTAAAACTACAATATAAATTCAAAATCAAATATTAATAGTTGAAATAAAATAATAATGCATCAAATAGTAATTGAAGGTCACAATTATAATACTTTACAACTCGAAACTCTTTGATTAGTTTTTCAATGTTACCCTTCCTTGCACCTATATAAGATTAAAGTTTGAAAAATATACAAACATATACATGATTTGAGTAACATCTTGTTAGATTTCCATATAATTACCAAGATTATGTCAGGATCACAGAATCATTCAAACTTTAATATGCATAATCTTGAAGATAATCACTTACGAATTGTCTTCTTAATTTCCACAGGTTATAAAGATGATTGCAGACTGATCTTCTTCAATTTGACAATATTTTTCACTTGTCTTTTCTTTATAGATTATCAAAAATTATCCATTATATTAAAAAAAATATTAACTGCCATTATGCAATTAAATAATAACGTATTTCTAATCCAATCATGGGTGGTCATGTGTCCAATTTCTACCACTCACACATAATGGGTAGAATTTTGTAGTTCTCATACTTATCTACTAACCCGTGTGATCAGTATACTATGAGAACATATGGTCATACATCTATTAGGAATATATGAATCCCTTTGGTGGTCGATTTTTCACACATGGTATGAGTTATATGTTACTTTATTTACCTACCTTGTTTCACTTGAATGTTTTTTATCTAAGATATACTGTACAAATGATAGTTCAAACATACTCAATGTTTAACTTAAGTTCACTCATTTACTCTCAATTATTTTAGAACTTAAATATGGAAACTTAAGATAGATATAGTGATAATGTATTCACTTTGAAATAATTTCCTTACAGAATTTGATTAGTTGCTAAGCTAACTATTAACTTAATTTACACTAACACCACAAGTAAACAGATCGGAGAAAATATCATCTCACAATGATAAATTTAGTTAACCTATTAATTTGAATTACAATTGTTTAAGGAAAAGTTTCAAGAAGTAAAACTAACAGAAAATAAACTAAAAAACAAAATTATTAATGAACTAAAATTAAAACAGTAAATTGGAGTTTGGAAGAATTCAAGGTTAAAGATTAAAAATTGTTGTTATCCCTATTTGTTTCCTTGTTCAATTGATTCAATCTATACTTGGCACAAAATTTTCTAATATTTTAGCTACCATCTCTCAAGGTGCAACTAAGTTTCTCAAATTAACTTATTTAGGATTAACCTTGTGATCTCTCAACCTATAATGTCTTTCCTAAAAAATCAACTAGTTGTGAAGTAATCTTATAGACAATGTATTAATCTATTGAAATATTTTTCTAATAAATTAATAAACTTGTTATATATAGGTATATTAAATGCCAACTCTCGTTATACATTTAAAACATATTACTAAGCTCAATCTCTTGATTTGTTGCAAAGTTTAAGTTCAAAAAAATAACACAAACATTCATTTGATTAAGTCAATAAACAAGAGTACATAAATAGTTTAAACAACAATTCTTAAAAATAATTTTAACTACTTATAACATCAATGCAATCACAAATAACCACATTTTCCATAAAAATGAAAAATATCCAAAAATTAAAATAACAAGAAATTAGATTGAAAAATTGGAAATCTGTGGAGCTCTTAAGGATTTGAGCGTGATTTCGTAGTCTTCAAGCTTTAAAATCTCTATTTTGGCTTAGGTCCCAGTTCAAGAACACTATGATGACTACTATTTTGTATCTACCTCGAGACTCTGTAAAAAAGCTCCTTTAGGTCTTTTTTTAATCTTAAATATATTTTGAGATGTAGCGTCATACGTTCAGAAAAGACCTTAGCGTAGAGCGAGACAAACACGGACGTGGCATAGGGAGAGGTGTGGCATGTGGTGGCCACGCTTGTGTCATTGGAAGGCCATAGGAGTGGCATGTCATGGCTAGCTTGTCACCTAGGGGTGCCATAGGATTGGCTACCTAGTTACTGCCTATCTTTTCTTCATCTCCTTCTTCGCTTTCCTTGCCTTTTATGCTTCTTCTTGTGATCTTTGACTCCACTTACACCACATTAAATAAAATGCATCCATAACTTATCTCGTTACTTCCAAAAAAAATAAATAAATAATGAAAACATAAAACAAACCAAAAACACAAAAGAGTAAAAAAAAATCAAACTAAGTATTAAATGCAGTAAAAATAGAAAATTAACATGCTAAACATTTAGAAAACTAATTCCTAAAAGTCAACTCAACTTTCCCATACTTAAACATTTGCTTGTCCTTAAGCAAATTAAACACAACCATTACATTCTATCACTTTGTTTTAAAAGCGATCAAGAGCCTGAAATCTTTTAAACTTTAGTCAACTTGAGTGTTAAGCTACTACACGCATCATGACTAGTTTTCATTAATATAAATAAACAAATCAAATTATGATACCACCGTTCAAAGATAAGTATGAAATAAAAATGAATTTTCCTTAAGATTTCACTCATTTCATTCAAGTGTTTAAAGGTTAGTGTTTCATTCAAGACTCCCTCTAAGAGAACACACTGCCATAGATTTGCAAATTCAACAATTCTCTTCCACATAGATTACATGCTATAATGAATCAAAAGGACTTTTGATTAAGGTTGTAATGGGGCTACGGTTAAACTTAGTCAAAATAGTTTTGAATGGTTTCTCATAAGGTTACATAAAGTGCTAAGTATAAAGAGACACCTAAAAATAAATTATGAGATATTGAGAATACAATTGACTACCTGTACTCATCATTAACTATTGCCAACTTATTTAGTTTTTTTCTTATTCTTCTTCTTTTCTTTTTTTTTTACAGAAACTAATAGAAAATAACAATACCAAATATGTATATACATAAGCAGAGGTGTCTTTAGAATCATCTCAGAATAAACTATAAATTAAAAGTTCCATATTGTAAACAATGTTCATTTAACACTTCATTATACTTGTGATTAAGTAAGGCTAATGGGGTTTTTATGTTTTAATATAAGGTGTTTACTTTAGAAAAAAAAGGGTTAAAGATAAAAAAAAGGTTTCAAGGGATAATGAATTAGGTAGGTCATTTAAACCAAGGTATTAAAAGCAAATAGGGCCTTAATCATTTCTATAAAACATGCATCTAGTAGTTTCAAACTAGTTTAGAGCAAGCAGCCAGGGGAGTATCACACATAACAAGGAAAATGAAATGACTTTAGAATGGAGTCACATAGACTCAATTCCTCACATGGGCTCATATGAAAATCCATCTTGCTTTCACACATTGCCTAATCACTCAAGTATCAAGTTCTGACCAAGTTTATATAACCAACTACTTTAATCAGTTAGCATGGTTCATCTTCTACTCAAGGAGCCTAATTCAAATTCAAACACACAACTCAATCTCATTTCAGCTACATTGATAGATTTTCATGGTATAACATACATCACAAAAACTCAAGTGTAAAAATTTGGCCCAACAAGCCAAAAACATGCCTCCTATATGACAAATCATGCAAAATTAATTCAAAATACAAGAAATAAAATGTAAATGCAGTATGCAAGGTTACTAAAGCAAGTGTGACCTTCCCACACTTAGACAATACGTTTTCATCAATATGAAGAGAAACCCAAGTAATAATAATACCAAAAACATAACAAAATGCAAAACGAAAACAAATGAATAACTGAAAAAAAAAATAAAAGGGGCAAGAAAGCTTATGGAGATTCTAGTGGAAATGGTGGTGGAGTGGACACGTCGATATTCTGAAGATGAAATTGTTTCTTAAGCCTCCTATCTTGATAGCGCTATTGTATTAAAACCTATTGGACCTATAATTCGATGGCGTCTACTCAACCCTCCAATTGCTTATTGCTCTCATTCAGAAATTGAATACTGGCATTCATCATGCGGAATTCTTCTTTCCATCCATCATCTTCTGTAGATGGAACTGAAGGGCTCGATTCATCGTTTGAAGGGGTGTAGGAGGCCGTTGGCAGGGGTGGAGCTATCTTCAATCTCCAATAGTTTTAGAAAAGAGATATCGGAGAGCCATAGAATAAGGCCCCATATCTCAAATCTTCATAAGTGTTCAATATCAAAATAACCGGGTGCCTTACTAGGATAATCTTCTAAAATAACATTATAATGCAATGCAAGTGTAGTAATAATGAAACTCATGCCTATATAACTACAAGGTTTAATAATAATGTTCACAATAGACCTAAACATTTTATATAAAGTGTTGATTTTTTCTTGTAATCTATGCACCAAAGATAAAATAGTTCCTGTGCAAAACATTTATTCCTTTCCGACTTGTTAAAAACTATTAAATATACAAACTTAAGCAATAATAAATGCTCTTGACCTTGAATTAAAAAGTTTAGTGCGTTACGAGTGTTAAATCTTGGCTCTCCTGTGAGAGTATGCCAGCATGCATAGACATCAAATTATCATGTTGTTCAAACAGTTTTGTGATTGAAAGTAAAAAATTTGACACATAATAGTATAATCAAATATGTATCACTAAAACCAAAACAAGTCTAACTTAGCTTCGTCATATTGTAGAGTTGAAAAAAATTCTAGAATTAATTTCAGATATGCAACAAATTCATAATGAATAAACCTATCCCAACCAATATTGTTAACTAAGGATTCTATTTTTATGGTTAATCCTAAATGATCGAACAATCAAATTAGAAGAATCTAGCAGACACCAACTCTCTAGAGTTAATTATGTTTAGGCGCTTACTTTCATCTGGATGATAAATAATAAATGGAGCTTATATCAAATCAACATATCGATGAGCCCTCAGCTAGAGAAGATTTCTTCAAGTTCGTCCTTTAGAAGTGTAGACTACCTCCTTATCTTTGGAGCCATTTGACGGAAAACCTGAGAATGATGAACACTAAAAAAATAAAGCAAAAATAAATAAATAAATAAAAATATAAGAGAAACAATGCAAAGAGAAACAAAACCTTCAAAAAAAAGTCGGACACTTGAAAAATGGATACGAAAATTGGATGAATGATAATGAGAAATGAATAATCTCATAGATCTTGAACTACTTTGTAGCAGGGCTAAGACATTTAGAGAGGTGAGGAAGTATTTTGGGATTAAGAGAGAGTGAAGAGGATGAAAAAGAATAAAAGATTGTGGGAGGTTTTAAAACCCCCCTTACCACTAACATAAGGCCATAAGGCCACGAGCTTGGTTTTATATGGTCATAGACATGGCTACTTAAGGCCAAGCTCGTGGCCAATATTTTTTAAAATTTTAAAAAATTTATTATTATTGTTTATTATTTTAAAAAAATAAAATAAAATAAGATTAAGCAGACATCTACTTCTTGGCATGCCATGGTCGTGGCTTAAAATGCCACGGGCATGGCTAGTCTACTACACGAATGTGCCTCAAAATCACAGTTGTGACAATTTTTTCTTTGGACCGATTCTCGCTCAAATGCCATGATTGTGGTCTAAATCATGTTCGTGGCCATTTTCCCTTTTATCCTTTTGCATTCGTGCTTGTTCAACAACCACGAACATGGCCTAAACCATGTTTGTGGCGAATTCTATTATGTATATTTTGTGTCCAGTTCCTTAATTGCAATTTCTTTTTCTTTGACCTTCTTCTTCTTTGTTCCTAAAATTCAGATAATCAACAAAAATTTAATAAAAATTCAATCCATCATCATTTCATTCAAACATTTAATTCAACAAAACATCAAATCAAAAGCAAATCAAAATAGACATAAACTACTTAATAAAAATAAATGAATTAACACAAATATGCCATTTTAAGATCATTATCTTTACCATTAAAAAAATGATTATGAATGAGTTAGCAAAAGGAAAGAGATGACTTCCCTTTTATGAGAAATTATGCCTATAAAATAATGCTTACATCTCTGGCCATTAACCTTAAATGATTCTCTCTTGTCATTCTCTAATTCTAAGTCTCCATGGTCAAAAAATTGAATAACTTTAATTGGACCACTCCATCTAGATTTCAACTTTCCTGGAAACAATCAAAGTTTGGAATTGAAGAGTAGCATTAAGTCCCAAATTGAAATGCTCCAACTTTAAATGGACCACTCCATCTAGATTTCATCATGCCATTTTTTTCCCATTTCCTTATATAATTTCGAATTCTCATATGCATCAAACCTTAATTCCTTTAACTCATCAAGTCGTAGTAATCTTTTCTCACAGGTCAACTTTCAATCAAAATTTAGCTTCTTAATGGCCCAATACACCCTATGTTCCAACTACAAAGGTAAATGGCAAGATTTACCATAAACAAGTCAGTAAGGAGTCGTACCTATACAGGTCTTGAAAGAGGTTTGATATGCCCATAATACATCATCCAACTTTAGTGCCAAATCTTTTCTTGAGTTTTTTACCACTTTCTCCAATATCTTTTTTAACTCTCAGTTTACAACTTCAACTCGACCTCTTATTTAAGGGTGGTAAGGTGTGGCTACCCTATAGTGAACTCCGTACCTCTTCAAAAGTTCATTGAAAGGTAGATTATAGAAATGAGTTCTTCTATAATGATAACTACTCTAGGTACTCTAAACCTATTAAATATCTTCTTTATAAATTTTTAGACCACCTTTCTACCATTCTTTGGAGTAGCTATGGCTTTAACCTACCTAAAAACATAATCAACCCCAACCAAGATATAAGAATTACCTAGTGAGGATGGAAAAGATCTCATGAAGTCTAGTCCCTAAACATCAAAAACTTCTACCTCTAGTATATTAGAAAGTGGCATCTCATCCCTTTTAGAGATTTTCCCTACTATTTAACATTTATCGCAGTGTACGACAAACGTTTTGGCATCCTTAAACAAGCTCGACCAATAAAATCCACATTCGAGTACTCGAGCTGCTTATCTTATTTTCTCCATAATTCCCTACATAAGATGAATTATGACATTAGGTTAATATCTTTGGTTTCTCATCTTAGGGAACAAACATATAAGTTAACCATCATCACAAATATTGTATAAAATAGACTCATCCCATATATACAGAGTACATTAAAATAAAAATCACTTTATCAGAGGGGAGGATACCATCTGATAGATAATTAGCAAAGTCTGTAAACCTTAGGTGAAAAGGATAGTTTACCATCATTAAGGTCTTGCTCGGTAAAGTCTCCTTAATATCCTTTTCTTCCTGGCATTCTCCTCTTTCAAGCCTTGACAACTAATTCGCCACTAGGTTTTCCGCTTCTTTTTTTTCTTTGATCTCAATGTCGAACTCTTGGAGTAGAAGCACCCATAATATTAGTTGTTGCTTGACCTCCTTCTTAGCAAAAAGGAATCGAAAGGCTACATGATCTGTAAAACACAATAACTTCTGAGCTTAACAGGTAAAAATGAAATTTTTCACAAGCAAATACCACCGTAAGTAACTCCTTCTTGGTTATGGTGTAATTCAATTAAGTCCCCGCTAAGGTCTTGCTTACGTAATAAATGGCATATAACTTCTTTACTTCTTTTGTCCAAGCACACATCTAACAACATTGTAATTGGCATCACACATGATCTCGAATGGTAATGACTAGTTCGGTGGAGCTAATATGGGTGTCGAAGTGAGTGCATTTTTTAACTTTTCAAAAGAATCGAGATAGTTAGTATCAAAATTAAAAGGCATATCCTTAATCAACAGATTAGCCAAGGGTTTAGCAATGAAAGAAAATTCTTGATAAATTGTCGGTAGAACCCATCATGGCCTAAAAATGCTCGAATGCCTTTGATGTTTATGAGAGGTGGGAGATCATTAATGACTTTTGTTTTGGATCTATCCACTTCAATCCCCTCATGTGAAATTTCATGGCCAAAGATAACTCCTTCTTGCACCATGCAATAACACTTCTCCTAATTCAACACTAAGTGAGATTCTTCACATCTTTAGAGAACTTTGTCCAAATTGAACAAACAATACTCAAAAGAATCTCCAAAAACAAAAAATTCATCCATAAATACCTCCATAATATCCTCATTCATATATGCAAAGATGTCCATCATACAGCTTTGAGAAGTGGCAGGTGTATTACAAAGACCAAATGACATCCTCATATATGCAAAAGTCCCATAAGGACATATAAATGTGGAATAAAAACTTGATTATAACCTAGGTACCCATCCAAAAAACAATATAAAGCATCTTTCACTACTCACTAAATAATTTGGTCCATAAAAGGTAAAGGAAAATGGTCCTTGATGGTGGCTAAATTCAACTTCCTATAATTTATGCCTACTCTCCAACTAGTCATGATCCTAGTCAAAATTTTCAATCCTTTTTCATTTTTTATTACCGTCATACCTTCATTTTTCAACATACATTGAAATAGATTCTCCCACTCATTATCTGAAATATTATATATGATTCTCGCATCTAAAAGCTTCATGACTTCTTTTTTCACAATCATGTGTATATTTGAATTTAATCTTTTTTGTCTCTCCCTAACTTTCTTTCATCCTTCTTCAAGGTTAATTCTATTAACCACGTTCGGAATGACACCTATTATATTAGAAATCTGTCAACCTACAGCTGCATTCATTTATTGATTATGTTGACCACCCTTTCCTCTTACTCTAAGTCAAGTTAGTTTGAAATAATAATTAATAGAAAATAATTTTGACATAAAAAAGCGTATCTAAGGTGAGAAGGTAACGATTTTAACTATAACATGGGTGGTTTCACTATAGATGGAGGTGTAGGAGCTTCGGTTCTTTCCAATTTCTCTTGCTCACTCACCTCACCTAATTCCTCTTGGTTTGCTCTCTCCTCCTCCTAAATTTAACACTTCCTCCACTTACTCTTATACTACTTTCACATATTTATGAACAATATCAATTTTCATGAAATTTTGACCTTTTACTAGTTTCTTCAAAGTTTTAGTCATATTCAACTTAACCTTCTCATCCCCAATCCTTAATAATAATTTTCCTTCATGCACACCAACTGATGCTAAACTAGGATTCATAAAGGGCCTACACAAAATCAGATGACAGATCCTATCTTCTTCAAAATCTAATACAACAAAGTCAATAGAAATTATAAAATTTTCAACTTCTACCAAAACAACTTCTACCACCCCGTGTTACCTCTTAATAGATTGATGCACGAGTTAGATGAGCATTGAGGTTGGCTTTACATCTCCTAGCCCCAGTTTCCTAAAAGTGGACAAAATATCAAGTTAATACTGGTACTAAGATCACATAAACATTTTGAAAATTCTAAATTATCAACAATACAAGTGTTAGGGGTTAAATTCATAGTGTTTTTGGATGTTAATTGATGTAAAATAATTTTAATATGTTTAATTATTGATTAAAATGGTTTATTTTGTAGGATTGAAGCTCAATTGATGACGGTTGAAGAATGAATTAAGAAATACATAAAATCAGGCGAAATTGGAGTTGTCCAGATTCAATACGGTGGTCTAGAAAAACCACTGTATGCATCCCAGGACCACTGTATTCATAGCCATAATTTTATTTGTATACAATAGTATTTTAACTGTCGTATGTATCAGTCAAACTGCTTTATTAAACACAGACCACTTGACAGAATTTCCATATTTACGACTATGGCTTGTCTTTACTCAACTTTATTGACTTGGGACACCAAATGGACATAGGCTAGAGTTGTCTAAAGGAGACTAAACACATAAACATGGACACAATTAAGATAAATCAGATCTTTAATTTAGAGAAAGAAGCTTTTGATGATAATTTTGAATCAAATTTCCTATTATTATATCCTATTATGAACTTGATAATGAATTAATTTGATTGAGGAAAAGCAAATATTTAAGTTTGGATGAGTTGTTAGGGGTTAAATTCATAATGTTTTTGGACGTTAATTAATGTAAATTTACCACTAAAATCATTTTAATATGTTTAATTATCAATTGAATTGTTTATTTTGTATGATTGAAGCTTAATTGATGATTGTTGAAGAATGAATGAAGAAATACATAAAATGAGGTGAAATTGGAGCTGTCCAGACTTAATACAGTGATTTGGAAAGACCACTGTATTCAACCTAAGACCCCGTATTCATAACCGCAATTTTGGTTATATATGACAGTATTTTAACCATCGTATGTATAAGTCAAACTGCCATATTGAACATAGATCAACATATCTTGACATAATTTCCATATTTATGGCTACGATGTGTCTCTACTTAACTTTATTGATTTGGGACATCAAGTGGACATGTGTTAGAGCTGTCTAGATGAGACTAAATACAAAAATGATCTTACACTTATATTCTTTCAATGATCTTTGATTTTTATACTATTTTTATACCCATATCATGTTGAGTATTTCAAGACATGTCTAGGAGCTTTCTAAGACTTTTTTTTGTAACATTTAAACTAATTTCAACTTATTTTTGTAGATCTACCAATATGTGACTTAAGATGCATGTCGTGTATGTTTTGATTAAAATGTGTGGCTAAATCATTTTTATTGCTAAGGATTGGTATTTATATGATTTAAGAGAGCTTAAAGACATGTTATAGGGTTTGAGTTTTGTTTTTTTGCTATTTAAAAGATCTGATTTTGGACTGGCCCCGTAGGATTAGAGTTTAAGACAAGTAAAGCTTGAGAAATCATCTTAAATTTTTAGAAAAATCAGTAAGCATCAAGAATTAATCCTTGCATGACCTAACCTGGATGTTTTGTGAGGCGACTTTTACTTTGGCAGCTTGAACTAAGGAGTCAATATTATAGTTCTTGTATCATTCTCAAGTCCTGATACAAATCCGCTTCTCAAATTTATACTAATTTATCCTCAGATTCTACAAGCCAGCTAGCATCATAACATGAATAAGACTACAAAACAATATTTTACTAATTACTGTGACCATTTTTAACTTATTTACTATGATTTTGTTTAGTGGTAAAACTTCTCGATGCATAAATCAAACGTCTAGACTAAAGTCCTCTATTTTTCAAGCTAATAATATGAGTAAAAAGAATTATACTTTTGTAATTTTAGAGATAATAAGAAAATTTTTCTTAATTAGTTAACTCCGAAAATAACTTTGTCCACCGCTTAAATAGTCTCAAAACTTTAAAACAAACAAATAAAGAAAAGAATATTAATTAAGAAAGAATTACGAGTAACATAAAAATCAAGGTGTCCCGTTTATAGCTTTTGGTAGAGATTCTTAAGCCGTTTCAAGTCATTTCATAAGGATAATGAACTTGCAATAAGACTCTTAAATCAGTCTTTAAAAACATATTATAAACCTCGTAACCCAACTCGAGTCAAAAGTTATGACCTTTTTTTATTCTTTGATTAATTTTTTAAAAAATTTCAAAACTATGTCTTCTACATCATTTTGTGATAAGGCTTGATATCGACTTTCAACTTGTTCTAGAGTAAAGCATATCACCTTTTTTATATTCCAAAAATGTTGGATTTTGCAATATTCTCTTTAGTTGGTAAAGAATTGAAAGCGAACTCTAACCATAATTTCTTGCTTTTGTTCCTTTTTCTTCTCCTGTCTTATCAATTCCAAAATAATGCAATAGATAGGAGGCAAGAAAAATCCCATTTACAAATTCTTTATGTTGAGCTAACATGCTTGCTTCTAATTCCTGTAAAATTATATACTTGACTTCATTTTTAAAAATTAGGTTAATATATAAAAAATCAGCTAATGATTCTAATTTCTCAACTCTATTAACCTTGGGTTGATAAAGAAGAACTATCAAGTTCAAAAATCATATATAATCCACTGCCGACATATCCAACATATAATCCCATTGAATAAGGAATCTAACCCTAGGTATGAAGTGGAGACGAAAGCCCATCTACGAATTATTTGATAGGACGTGCAGCGGTCCTAGATTAGTCCAAGAATATATTTTATTGCTAGATTGATTTGAGGAAAGTTAAAGTAAATGAATTTCACAAAATTAGTTTAAGAATATATTTTTTTGTTAAATTGATTCAAAGAAAGCTAAATTCCTGTTTAAAATAAATAAATTCTATAAAAATTTAATAAATTTATTTATAATTTTAAATTTTTGTATTTTGAATATAAAAAATTGTTCACTTCAATTCTACGATTTAAATTATATGAAATTCAACATAACTAATATAAATTCTATCAAAATTATTAGAATTTGCAAATGAATTCTACAAATTTAAGGGATACATTCTTATCTTTTAAATTTACCTTTACTAAACTTTTTAAAATAATTTTAATGTTATAAGAATATTATTTAAGAATATTACCATATAATATTGTATTATATAATTATTATAGTCTTATATTAATAATTACATAAAAATTATAATAAGGTATAATAATTATAACATAAATTAGAATAATAAATAATAATAATAATGT
>JAOXYD010244370.1:0-16856 GCA_028565735.1 Pinacopodium congolense
TTTACTAAATTATAATATAAAAATATATTATATTAAAATTTTTTATTTTAATATTTATTATCTTAAATAAAAATATATCAAAAAGTTATGAAATAAATAAATAATATCATATAAAAATAAAAATATAATAAATGTAATCCATAATAAAAAGAAAAAGGAGTAGGGTTGGAGGGGAAAAAAAAGAAAAAGAGGGGGTGTAGGGTTGGAGAAGGAGGAGGAGTGAGGTTAGATTAAAAAATATATAAAGAAAAAAGATGTGAAAAGGGTAAGTTTGGGGTTGAAAGGATTCTAACCGATGGGTCTGATAAAAACCCGTCAGTTTTTAGTTATAAGGTTGTAAAAAAAAGCTGCTATTAAACTGATAAGTTTTAGGTCAACCAGGTTAAATCGGCTTTCGATTTTATTTTTTAAACAATAATTGTAACAATTAGAGCAACATTTAGAGAATTAGATCAATGTCAAATTTTGGTGTTTTAAAAACTATTTCGAGGAGATTGTAAAACTTTTGGTTGATATTGGAAATGATGCACATAGGACGTCGAATGATAATAAAAAGTCAAGAGTGAAGTTGATTCATACTAACCCTATGAATAGATCTACATATGTTTGTAGACATTATGTTTATAAAGAAGATTCAAAGGAAGAAGACGACTATAAACCAAATAGATTTGGTCAATATCAACCATACAAGGGCTATACTAGGAAAGACACTTATGGAGGTGACGATAGGAATGTTGGCAATTATAGGTTGAAACTTAATACTCCTTATTTCAAAAAGAGTTTTGGTATTGAAGAATTCTTAGATTAGATCGCAAAAGTTGATATATTCTTTAATTATTTAGATATTACACCAAAGAAGGGAGTTAGAATTGTGGCACGTCAACTAAACGGTGGAGCATTTATATAGTAGAAGAGAATATGAGGGAAATAGCTATGTTTAGATATGATATCGCATGAAATATTTTCTTAAGAGGGAGCTCCTTCCTCCAGACTATGAGTAGATGCTTTTTAGTTATATCAATGGTGTTAGTAGGGGAATAATACAACACATGAGTAAACTGTAGAGTTCTTAATGTTAATAGAGAGAAACAACCTTCTTAAATCAAAAGGTCAGCAGGTTTCTAAATATTTGAAAGGTTTAAGACCAATACTTAGAAACATGATTGAAATGTAAGTCATTTGTACTCTTTCTGAGGGAAAGAACATAGCAAGAACATAATAGGAGAAGTTATGAGAGTTACAGAGCCATGAGGTCCATTGAGAAATCTAAACCAATACAAGGGTATACTTTATGGAGTAATAATGGCAACAGTCATTACTAGGAGGATAAGGCTATTAGAAAATGTTTTATAGTAGAGGGACGAGAATAAGAAGTAAAGAGGGTTGAGAATCCATATGCCTAAGTTGTTATGGAAAAGTGCTTTAAGTATAACTAGCCAGGTTATAGATATAATCTAGAAGATCAAATCTAGAAGATCTCCAGTAGATCTCCTAAGCAAGAAGATCAAATCTAGAACTCCAGTTATTTCGTACTGATAAGATTGAAATTTATTAAATTTTCATATGCTTTTTAATGTCATATAAATCTTATTTTATTGTTTAAATATTTAATTTGTGTTATATTTTGTTTAATGACATATTTATTTCTTTAACACAAATTTTGGGTTAAAGCATGATGAAATTAAGGTAATTTGATCAAAAGCCAAGATTGTATTAATTTAAAAAAAACAAAACAAAACAAAATAAAAACAAAATAAAATATGATTAAGCTCGTCGTTTTGCATCATGCAAATCGACGACCATCAAGTTGAATTAAAGTGGACATGCAGACGAAACACAAAGGGGAGAGCTGAGGATTTAATTTGTATTTAGGCGCATAACCCTAGGACGAAGGGCGGCTGTTGACTGCTGCTGGTCCGAGTGTTGGCTTGTGGGAGAGCTGCTGTCCGAGTGGTGTGAGGCAGCTTGGAGCGTTGGCTTGGAGAGTGGAGACGCTGGAGACACACCACCCGCACCAACGCACCAAGAGGATACACTCTCACCAAACAACTCGCTGCTTCCAGGACGCGCCACAAGAGACGTTATTGCACCATGGACTTGCGAGAAGACCAGCAGCTACACAGGAGATGCGCATGAGGAGACGCACCCGCATGGCTCAACAGTGGAGAGGAGTTCAGCATCCGAAGTTTTCAATCCCTCGTTTTAATTTTTTTTAATTCATTTATTTCTGATTTGCTTTAATTTTTAGCTTAATTCTAGTTATTGCTTTCAGTTTAATTTTGTGTTATTTTTTACTTTCAAGTATGAATGAAAATTTCTAAGTTAGTTTTGATTAATTATTAAGTTGTATAAGGTTTTATTTTATATAGTTTCAATTATTTATTTAGTTTTTAGTTCATCTTTGTTTAGTAATTAGCTTTTATGCATGTTCTTAAGTTTTAATTAATTTAAAATTAAGTTTTTATTTAATTTTAAATCTGAAATTTTTATTTAAGATTTTAGTTTAAGTTTTGTTTAATTAGGTTTTAGTCAATTAAATAATAGTTTAAGTAATGTGCGTTTGCGTTAATTTAAAAGTCAATTTGTGTTTTTCCCTTATTGTTTTTATTTTCTTTTTAGCTTTTGTTTGCTTTTAATTAATTATGTTTAGTGTTTATTTAATTTTTTTTCTTAATTTAATTATGTTTACCTAGTTTAATATTGGGTTAGAGGCTATTAATGGGATTTTAGCTTAATAATTGTGAGAATTGATTAGGAATTGATTAAATATTGTGATTTAGGTAAATGTTGAATTAGAATTCCACATAAATTATATGAATTAAAGATTAATTCTTAAGATTGATCATCTTAAGTTTAATTTCTAATTCTATTGTTAGGAATGAATTGATGATACGTAATAGTCCTAGTGATTTCCATAGGTAACAATAGGTTAATTGAATTTGTCGGTGAATTTAATCAACTTAGCTTAAAATTCTAATTTTCTAAGTTAGACAATCCAAACTTGTGAGATTGTGCCTTAGGCTAGTCGTTATCTAGTTGTTAATGCTATCGCGTCGTAAAATCTAGAGAGCTTATTCTAGGTTGCCTCGTGATTATGGATAAGTTTTTTATCATATATGACTTATTTAAAAATAGCAGAACTGAGGGTTTGAGAGCTTGTTTGAAGCTATAAGCTAGCATCTTAAACCAATCACAAGTTATCTATTTTGAGGATCAATTATAAGTCTATAATTCCTAATGTATCTTCCACCCGACTTTCATATTTCTTATTTATTTCTCCTTTGTTTGTCTTTATTTCGTCAATTATCTTTAGTATTTAGTTTTGATGTCTTTGTTTCCAAGGATTTTGTTTTCTTTTTAGCAACATTAGAGATAGCAATTCACTCTAACTCTCTGTGGGATCGACCTTGACTTACCCTAGCTACTTAGTTAGGTAGGTTAGGTAATTTTATTATTTGGCAAATTACGACATTTGGTGAGCTCGTCGTACGCACTGAATTCTTTCCCACCATGTAGAAGCTCCTCCCTTTAACCTGCAAGCCACAATCCAGACTCTTTTCTCAAGTGCAATCTCTAAATATTCAAAGAATCTATCAATTTTCGAGAGCTAATATAAGAAGTCTTCAATACCTAGGCTACCATTAAAATAAGGGATATCCACTTTTAGTCTATAATCCCCCGTATCTCTATCTTTAAATCTACCATAGGCATCTCTCCTCCTACACCCATCGTGTTGTTAAAAACGCCCAAATCTATTCGATTCATAGTAATTTTATTCTTCCAAATCATCCTTATATACGGGTTGTCTTCTTGCAGGCACAGTTCTACCAATAGGTTCACCACGAGCGATCTCCACTCCTGGCCTTCTACAGTTATCTTGTCTCATGTGTGTATCGATTCCTAGAGCATCCAAATGTTCCACAATCTCTTCAAGACGCTTCTTGAAACATCGGAATCTATGTCCTATCTGTCGCTCCAGACATTACTCCAAATGTTGCAACGCTTCGTCTCCTATAAAAGGAGTCCTAGCCTCCTGAGCACCGTCACGAAGACCATTTCTATCACTCCCAGTAGACATCCTCTCTCTGATACCACCTGACACAGCGTATAGCGCAGATTTTCCAAAGGTTGTATGAAACCCTTTGAAGAATCAAAGGAATTTGATTGAAGATTCAAGAATAATGTCTAAAATTGATTAAAATTTTGCAAAGTGACTACAAAAGATAATATAACTCTAAAACACAAAAACCTAAAGAAAAAAATAGTCTTTTAACAAGAAACCTAAATAAAATTAGTCTCCACGTCACCTAGATATAACCATAGATATACACAGTCAAGGACTCATATTAGATAAAATGATGCAATTTATTTTCATACCACATACAAGCCTAAATACAATTATAGGAGAGAACTTTACATATATCCAAAGATTTACCATTATCTTAGGAAGGTATATTATAAAACAAAACCTCAGAATGCATATGTGCATAAAAATCGTATGAGTCACTATCATTCAAATAATAAGCTTGTGACATGTTATGTTTTATGCTCAATTTAATCATATGGAAAAGTCTTATTTTATTAAACAAAGGATTTTGAGAAAACTGTCAAAATTTTGGATTAAGAAAGGAATAAGAGCTAAACTTAAAGGATCCAAATTTATGTGGGTACCTAAAATACATTTATTTCTTTATTTTACAGATAGATATAAGCAATTGGTATTGTCTCCATCAATATTATATGATGATTCAATAATGGTATCTCCATCAATTTTAATAATGCCCTCACATAAGCAAATTGAAAAAGCACATTGTTAAACTAAGTGAGGAAGAAAATAAGGTATAAATTAAAGGCACATAAAAGAAGTATACAATTGCCTATATGCTGATTTCATTTGAAATATTAACCTTAGCATACATATGTTAGGAGGAAAGGTCTATTGCATGTGTTTAAGGGGAGTTATTGAAAGCTTTTGCATGAATATGATATAATGATGTTTAAACAAGATCATTTTCTAAATTGATACATGTTTTTGGAAATAATTTTGCAATTGTACTTTTTCCAGATGTTATAATGTTGAATTTAGAAAAAGGAGTACATTATTTGATATTCTTTAAATTGTTTTTTACATGTGATGCCCTGTAAACAAACGGGTCTTAAGTTTTTAAATAAAATACTGGAGAATCATAAATAAACAATACTCACATATAATAAGGCAAGTGTACATATCACTATGTAGTATAACTAATGTGAGTTCAGGTGTCGAATTCATGAGGAATGCGATTACTAAAAATGTCATATCCTTTCCATCTAACCTACTCAATGATTAATTAATTAAAATAAATTAAATAATTAAAGGTATATCTAAAAATAAACTTGGAAGAATTAATAAGCAATAATGAAGTCAGGATCTAGACAATTAATCCCCCTAAGATGCATTTGTTTTCATCACTTAACCTTGATTTGACACATTCTCTAGATTATCTTAGACCGTAGATTCCATAAATTAAACTATACTCTCTTTCGAGTTATATAATTCCATAAAAATTAATTAATTAAGATGAAGTTTTCTCTATCTCAATATAACAATTGAATGCATTAATGTGATCTATGAAATCTATTATTTTGACTAAGTTTACATCTAATTCAAACATTTTATGTAAGCCTATCTCTAAGTTCCTATGTAAAAAAAATTGTTTATGGAGTGATCTAAAGCATATATCTTATTTCTCAATGTAAACATATAAATTTAAATCATTTTCATTAAAGTTTAAGTTCTTATAACATTTAACAACTAATATGATTAATATCCATAAACAAAACCAAAATAAATATGCAAATTCAACATTAAATTAAAAAAATAATATAATACTACATCTTAAGGTCCATAAAAATCTCAACCCTATAGGAAAACTAAGTCTTAAACATCATAAAAACAATAATAACAATCATATAAAGAGAAGGGATGGAGAAGTTCATAGTCTCATTCTTAAATTTCTTGACTCCTTAATAATTGTTATTATGAAATCCACCCTTGATCTTTAATTTCTTGATGTTTTATCCAATTTTCTCCTTTAATATTGATCCAATTCTTGTTTAGACGAATTAGGAATCATTTTTAGGCTCTTCGTGGCTACTATAGGTGTCAAGGAACCAAAGATAATAAGAAAATAATCTAAAATTAAGTTTAAAAGGTGTGATTCTTAAGTGGCCCACTAGATGGCCCACAGGATATGGTTCATCTTGTGGCCTTTTTCTGGTTAATTCCTATGGATGCAGCTCACTCTATGAGCTTTTTTTTGGAAATTCTAGCTTTCACCTCTCTTTGTTCTTTTCGCTATAACTTTTTTTTTGCTCATCCTTTTGCCATAAATTTGGTGTGGAGCTTCTTTACTTGATATTCTTGCTTCCCAAATCAACTCCACATCTTTTTCAATTCCAAAAATTGCATGAAAATGCTTACTAAAATCCTCTGAACTAGAGCTTGTGCTTATTTAAGCTTCTTTTGCTCTTCTCTTTATAGACTCTTCATGGCTCATTATATGACCTTGATATTTAATGTGGAGCTTCATAACATGATACTCTAACTTCTCAAATTGATTTCATATCTCTTCTAATTCCATAAGTACATTAAAATTCTCACTAATTCTTATAAAATATAAACAATCATCTAAAGCAACTTAAGTTATTCAAGAATAAACTAAATATATACCCAAATCACATGGAATTAATCCTCAAACCTAAGATAATTATTATAAAAACATGCCTAAAAGATGCATAATTAGGGTATTATCAAATATCATCACACTTGAATTATTGCTTATCCTTATACAACACCATAAGTATCCACCTAAAACAAAACTGATCAAAATTTGAAAGTTAATTGAGTAAAAACAAAAATCAATCAATGCATTTGATTTAGCTCACACATCACAATTTTTTCATTACAAAAACTTTGTTATCACATACAATTACACTGCTATAAATAGGTAACCTTTAATATATAATTTCAAGTATTTAAGTGGTTTTACATAGATCATCACATAAACTTAAAAGGATATTACCATTAACACAAATCACAACTTAAGTTTTGTTCGGAGAAATTATTTAGGGATTCAATTTGTCTTTTGATACGGGGGCAAGCGTTTTGTCATGAATGTCTCCTGGTTACTTAACTTAGTTACCTTTTTGGCATGTTCATAATGTTATCAATCTTTTTTATACGAAGGTGAATATTTTATCATGAACACTCCTAACTACTTAACTAGCTCACAATTGTGAATGACTACTAGTACCACTCATAAATTTCAACCTTTTTATTGGTATGAAGCCAATAAAGTGAATGTTTTTGCTCACTTTATACACTTACAAGCATACTCTTCATTCATTCAAATATAATATATTCTAAATTCACATAAAATTCATATGAAATAACTTTAAAAACTTGATATCTTACACCAAAGATTCCTAAAACACATGAAATTAACACCCAAAAAAATAAAAAACTTTTTTGGGTCAAATTTAGGTTAAAAATCATGCAAGAATTGTTTAATGCTCATAAAATAAAAACATCGATGAAATTAAAATGCCACAATTTACAATCAACTTTTAATTTTAATAATTCTAAGATAAGATATTTTTCATCCTCATTAGACTCACAACAACTTAAGTGTGGTAATATTAGAAAAAACATGTTATGTTCAAGTTCATCTCCTTCACCAAACTCCCCACTGTGTGCGCGTGTGCATGAACACTTAAATCTAAATTGTACTTAATTTGGAGGTTGCAAATAAATAAAGTGAATAAAGTATAAAAAAGAGAAGGAGAACAAACCTCCCTTGATATTGAAGTTCACTTTGTAGGCATGAAGTTAACGATGAAGAGTGCATTCCATGTGAAGTAAAGCTCAAAGAACTTGATGATCAGAGCTTGATTATCTATACTTGAAGAACAAATTAAAAGTACAAGCTTCTCTAAAAGGGTTAGATAAAGATGGAGACAATAAAATAAAATGGAAAGAACATAAAAAGAAATCCTGCACGATGCAAATGATAAGCATGCATAATGAAGTGAAAATAAAAAATAAAAAAGAAACAAAACAAGCAAAAATCAAACTTAATTACTAAGTTTAACTCTATTAAGCGTCATTGGAGGAGGATGAGTGGTAATAAGGAAACAACATAACTCACTCCACATTGTTTGTTATTCCTACCATAAAGTTTATTGCAATTAACATTAAGGCAAGTGTAGTTGATCAAGTTCATACCCAACACCATAATTCATAAGCTTTATAATCAATTATAACCACTATAGTGATCATACAATAGGTAAGTGCACCCAAAGCATCCTATAGTGTACTCTTGAATCACTCAAATTTAAGGCTTAAAAGGCATGCAAACTTATTAACTATCACACATAAAGCATAAAAATATTATGCTAAACTTATTAATTAAGCATAATGGGAAGATCATGAAGTGCTCTTGTATGGTTGTTAAGCATATATGGTAATAACAATCCCAAATAAAAGCAACAAATACTATTTATAATCAATTTAAGTTTGATGTGCATCAACCTTTATTTCCATAAACACTCTCAAGTATCATCATAAAAATTTCCATAGGGTGTTTAACATCAATAATTGATTCTTGCAAATATAAATCATTCACAAGTAGCCATAAACTTAGGTAGTGTAATCAAAACCACAATTATTACAAAAGCAAACCCACAATTCTACATTCCATATGACACTCATATGAAAAGTAATCAACCAAATAAACTCTTGGGCAAATGGGGAATGATAAGTAATGTTTGTTCCATATGCTAAAACAAGATAGAGCAAAACATAACTTTAAAATTGATGGAAAACTTCAAATCTAACTAAGAATATGGCATCTAAATTCTTAAATACAAATCATTTGAAAATAGGTCAACATAGTAACCAAACTCAATAACAAAACTTAAGAAATATAAAACAAAAAATCACATGCAAGTGCAACAAATAAAACTTACCATAATGCAATCTAATATGGAAAAAGTTCTATGAATCAAAATAAAAAGAAATAAAAATTGAAAGATAGAGGCTAAGTTACCTCCTAATAAGTAAAGGTCTTTAGTTAGACTTTAGTGTTAGATAAATATGATTCTCTTTTTTAACCTATACCTTCAATTAATATCCTTAAAAACTCGATGGTTTGTAAAAAATACCTGATCTGCAACCCCTATCCTTTTATGCCCCTCTTTACCTCTTTCACACTGTGTTAAGTATTTTGGAAATAGTTTTTGATATCTCATCTTCAATATGTAGTCAGAAATTGTTATACCAATAAAATCAAAGTACAAAGATACATATCATTCTTCCTTAACGATTGAAACATCACCAACTGCTTTTGCATCCTCATCTACATAAACTATTATCTCCCCTTTACTTATTATAAAGACATCTTTATCTTTCTCTTCTGCCTCCACTTTGGAAATGATAGACACAATTGTTCACTCTCATTCTACAATTAGTTCAGCTAATTGTCCTATTTGTTTTACCACATTGTATAGGGAAGTATCTATACCCTCAAATTGAGCTTTTATTGAAGATATAACCTTGATTAATAGTCCTCTTAATCTCAATTATTCTTCTTATTGAACAAGCTATTCAACTTGTGTTGTTAAGTTATGGATGGAGGTCTTTATACCTTTAAATCAAGCTTCTAATATAGATATGCTTTCATTAATATCTCTCTTGACCTCACTTCATCATCTTACTGTTGATAATAACCTAATGGGGGTTGCTCAAGATAAGATGGATCTTTCTATGATATGATATAGATGTTGCTTCAATAGTTAATGGGAGCGATTCAATCAATCTTCCATCTATCAATCGAACCTCCTTCTTTATCTTACCACTGGCAGTCTTACCATTAATGATATTTCCAAATCATTACGTTGACTACCTGCACCTCAAAACTTTACACATAAGATTAATAAAAGAACTTTTGTGTTTTATAATTAAACGTAAAAAGTACATTGCTACTCAATCTCCATTCTTTCTCTATTGTTTCTTCTGTTATGGTTCCCTTAGTTAGAGTTTAGGAAGAGTTTACTTTTGGCTTAGGTTATCCCTCACCCTTTGGTTTTTTGGTCTTGTTTTGGTTTTTAGTCTTGTTGTTTCTCTGTGTTACTATTTCCCTTGCAGGTTTTTTATTGCCTGATTTCCAGGCTTCTTCTTTAGACTAGCTATAGGCTTTGTATCTAGCTTTATTTTTTAATTTAATGTTTTTTCCTTTTAAAAAGAATTTTAATTAAAAGAAAAATTATCAGTATAATAAAGAGTATAAATTCTTAATGAATTTAAAAAATCTTTGGCAACAATGTTAAAAACTTGATGGCGTATATATAAATGTGCCTAAGTTTTAAATAAAATACTGAAGAATCATAAATAAACAACATTTACACGTAATAAGATAAGTGCATCTATTGCTATGTAGTATAACTAATGTGAGTCCAGATATCGAACTTACTAGGATTGTGATTAATAGAGAACTCTTATCCTTACTTTCTAACCTACTCAATGATTGGTTAATTGATTAATTAATAAAAATAAATTAAATAACTAAATGTAAATCCACATACAAACTCATAAGAATTAACAAGCAATAATAAAGTTATGATCTAGACAGTTAATCCCCCTAAGATGCATTCTTATTTATCACTTAACCTTGATTTAATGAATTCTCTAGATTATCTTAGATCGTAGGTTCTCTATGTTAAACTACACTCTCTCCTAAGTTATGTAATTCTATTCGAATTGATAAATTAAGCGAAAGTTATCTCTATCTCAAGATATCAATTGAATGCATTAATGCTATTTATAGAACCTATTATTTTGACTAAGTTCACACCTAATCCAAACATCTTAGATAAGCTCTTCTCTAGATCTCCATGCAAGATGTATTGTTTATGGAGTGATCTAAAGTATATATCTGATTTCTCAATCTAAATATACACAATAAAATCATTAGCATTGAAGTTTACATTCATATAACATTTAACAACTAATATCATTAATATCCATAAAAAATCCAAGATAAATAAAAAATTCAACATTAAATTAAAGGAATAACATAATACTATATCTTAAGGTTTATAGCAATCTAAATCCTAAAAGAAAATAAATCCTAAACATTATAAAAACAATACCAACCATCATATAAAGAGAAGGATGAAGAAACTCATGGTTTGGTTCTTGAATCTCTTGACTCCTTAATAATTATTGTTGTAAAATTCACTCTTAATCTTCACTTCTTGATGTTTTGATCTAACTTTCTCCTTGAATCTTTCTCCAATTCTTATTTAGATAGCTTAAGAATCATCTCTAGGGTCTTGGCAACTACTATGTGTGTCAAGGAACCAAAGACAATGAGAAAATAGCCTAAAATTAGATTAAAAGGCATGATTATCAAGTGGCCCACAGGGTAGCCTACGTGATGTAGCTCACTCTGTGGCCTTTTTTTGGTTAATTTGTATAGGCGTGGCTCACCCCATGGGCTCCTACTGGTATTTCTAACTTTCTCCTCTCTTTTGTATTTTCGTTATAACTCTTTTTTCACCCATTCTTTTGTTATGAAATTTGGTGTGGAGTTTCCTCACTTGATAATCTTGCTTCCCAAATTAACTTCACAACTTTTTCTATCCTAAAATTACATGAAAACGCTTATCAAAGTCCTCTTCATTAGAGTTGGTGCTTGTTTAAGCTTTTTTTTTTAACTCTTCTCTTTATACAATCTTCATGACTTGTTATATGACCTTGATATTTAATTTGAAAATTCATAATATGATGCCCTAACTGCTCAAACTAATTCCAAATCTTTTCTAAGTCTAGAAGTGCATTAAAATGCTCACCAATTCCTACAAAATATAAATAATCATCTAAAGCAACTAAAGCAACATCTTATTCAAGAATAAACTAAATATACACCTAAATCACATGGAATTAAACCTTAAACCAAAGATAATCATTATAAAACATGCTTAAAAGATATGTAATTAGGGTGTTATCAACATATTTCTAGGAAAGCTTTGTGTCGTATTAGATGTTTTATGTAGGAGGAGTTATTTTTTACATGTTGTTTATTCTAATGAATTATGTTTATTTTTAATACATAATATTTTAAGTCCCTATTACGCATTATTGCCTAAATACATTGATACATATATTTAGGAGAAGTGAAATTTGTTATAATGCATGAATTAAAGGGGAGTGAAATTTTTATAATGAATATATATGATGTTTAAGGGGAGAAATAGGTGAATAGGAAAGAGGTTTACATAATTAAAGGAATTAGGAATGATTTATAGTAGATCTCTTTGAAAATCACTTGAAATTGTTTTTGCTTTGTTGACAATCTTATGATTTTTTTCCACAACAATTAGTTTTATAACAATTGAGATCTTTATTTAATAGTGTATGCTTTTTGACACTTTTGTAAACTCCTTCATAATAATTGGTATAAAAAAAGGTATATGACAATTAGTAATTGGTATTTATTAAATTCTTCATAACTTTTTTATCAGGTCAAAAAAGGGGAAGAGATCTTGGTGATATAAAAGAGTGATAGTTATTATTAGAATATGATCATTTCATGATGCATGAATTTAGGTAGAGCAATTTAATTTTCTTTATATGTGTTTTGCATTTTATCTTTATTTAATATCACATTTTTTATCATCATAAAAAATAGGGAGATTGTTGAACCCAAAGAGGGTCTAATCTATATTTTAATAATAACAAAATAAAACTTGTCACTAATTTTTTTGTTTTGATGTATTGAAATGATATGTTAATGCAAAATTTGTAAGAAGATATGGTAGAGCTCAAAGAAAAAGTAAATTCATACATAAAATGAAAATGATGAAGCAAGCATTAAAATAAAGATCAAAATTAAAAAGATAAAAAAGAAGAGATTGAATAGGTTTATATTTGTACTTTTGGATGTAAGTCTTATATTAATATTTTTAATACTTGAGGGGTTCAATTTTTGCATAATAATTTGCCTTTAATATTTTTGCTTAGAATGTTTGATTATGTTGGCTTACTATGATTTGCATTTAATGTTTCATAATCGAAAGACATTTTATGAAAGGTCTTAAATAAAAACCTCTTGAATTATTAAAAAGTTTTTTTATTATGTTTTGGTCAAGTTTTTGTTGATAAAAATTGTTTTGATATGTTTGAAAAGTTTTAGAAATTGTTTGAAGAGGTTTTGAATTGCATATACTTTGACCAAGTGTATAAACTTCTATAATGGAAGGCATATTTTGTTTTTTAGTTTAATTAAAAATGTCTTGGTGTTTAAAATCACTTTAGGGATGTTTAAAAGATTTGTATGAATTAGTTTTGAATTAAAATAAATGATTTGGATATTGTTTAAAATTGATTTTGAAATAAAAGTTTTAAAATATAGTGAAAATTGCATGGAACAAGATGTTCTAAATTAAAGAGTCTTGATCACTAACATCTTTGTGGGAGATATATGAAAATTGATTAAAGTTGTTCTTTGTACAAAGAAATTGTTTTGGAATGTTTAGAAGTTATTTAGAATTGATTTTAAAATGAAAAGATTCAAAGGATGCTTAAATTTTTATAGACCAACACATATTTAGTTCTTTTTAATTATAATTGAAAAGTCTTAGTCCTTAAAATGTTTTGAAAACTTTGGAATATTTTTAAATAAAAAGAAATTGATTTTTGTGTATTTAGAAAGTTTGGAAAGCTTTTGGAAAACTAATATTTAGAAGCATTAATCGACCAATTCTAGAGACTAGTTATTTAGTATGTAGAAATTTGAGGCATTGGTTGGCTAGTGCCATTAGTGCCATCTAGTATTCAACTAGTACAAGGCACTAATTGATCATGTCAAAGTTGTAAACATATAACAATTAATTTTAATTTGGTTTTAATTGCATTTTTTATGGTTTTAACAGTTAGCTTGAGTCTTTAACAAGGTTTTTAAGCTTGTAAAAGATATAAATATCCAAGTATTTTGGAATGGCCTTGAAGTAACGTTAATAAGTTGAATGGGTTTTAGGTTGAATTGAATTGAGTTTTTAGTTTGAATGAGTTTGACAAAAAGTGTGAAGTTTTTGCACTTGTATTCATTTTTTTATTGAGTACTTTTACAATGTTTTGATCAAGTAAGATATAGTGATTGCGTTTTTTATTTTAACCTTGACTTAGGTTGAGATTGAGACATGTTTATTAGAGTTGAGTTTTGTTGGTTATTAAGCTTTATTAAAGGGTTACTCTTGTACCCTAAAAAAAGGAGAGGAATGTTAAATGATTACTCTTATGTATATATAAAAAAAAGGGCATTGTTAAAGAGTTACTCGTATACCTATAGAAAAGATAGTATTGTAAGAATTTCTCTTCACCGTAAGGAAGAGCATTTTATGGTTAAATTTCTAGGTGGGATCTTGAAGAGTAGACGTAGGCAGAAGATTAGTTTGCCGAATCACTATAAAAATCACTTTTGTATCCTCTCAATACTTTTTTCTTTTAATTACTTATTGTTATGATTATTATTGAATTATTTGAATTTGTATTATTGAATTATATTGGTATTATTTGCATCATTTATAGGTTGTTAGGAATTGTATCCATTAAAAAATTTTGGTTTGAACTTAAATTTAGAAAATTTTTAAGTTACCTAATTTACCTCTCTCTTAAATACTGTTAGGGCTAACAGAGTCTTCATTATGTAAAACATTTTCTAAACTAAATTGAAAGCTAGTAATGCTTCTTAAAGGAAAATAAAAATTTATATCAATAACAAATTTTTTTATACTTGTTGTATTAATCATCTCTAAAAGAAATATTATGATTTTTTGTTTTTCTTTTTTCTTTTTAACTTGTTCTTTCAAATAATTTTTAATCATCTTATATACATCAAATGATACTTTCTTATAAAAATTAATATTACTTTTCACACCAACTATATGCCATTTCATTTTATAAATTCCTCTATGTTTGAATATTCTATCATAAAATGTATAATTATACTGAATATTTTAATCAAAATTTTGAATAAAATAATAATAATTCTACACTAAATCATTCTTTTTATGAATAGAGGATGTTATGTTTTTTAAATCTTTCTCTAACAATTTAGAGTTCTCGATTATAATGTCAATATGAAAAATATATTAAAGAATATTAATAAATTTTATAATAATATTTTACTCTTTAAACATTGCATAAACAAGGTGTTTTAACTTTTAAACACTATAATTTGAATATTTTAAATACTGTGATTTGAACATTTTTAACGCTATGACTCAAGTCTTTTAAACGCTATATAAATTTTTTTTAAAATACTGCAGTTTGGAATTTAAACAAGAAAGCACAATGAAGAACTTTAGAACCGAAAAAACGCAAAGTAGCTGCTTCGAGCAAGAGTTGCATATTACAGAAAAAATAGTGTCTCTTAACAGGTAAACAAATGGAAAGCATACAGTTGATAGTCAATAAAGGAACTTGAACAGCAAATGCGGAGTAGCTGCTTGGAGCAAAAGTTGGAGATTAGAGTTAAAATGTTGTCGCTTAACTGTTAAACAAACAAAAATGCATAGTTGACAGTTGATAGACGAACTTGGAACAGCAAATATAGAGTAGCGAGACAGTGGAGTTGGATGGTGCAGATTATTTTCAGAAACAGCAAACATTGTGTGTGACAGTGGAGCTAGATAGCAAGAGAGAATTCATGAAAATCAAATTGACGGTGAATGATAGATGGTCTTAATATTTCAAAAAATGTTTAAATTGTCCTCTAACATTTTTGAAGGTATCATTTTATTTCTTAACATTTGTAAATGGTGTATTTTATCTCTTAAAATTAATAAAATAATGTAAATTATCTATTTAATACTAATTTTATTAAAATTTTATTAATTACTTTCTTAATAAATAGTTAATAGTTTATTTATAAAATATTAACAAAATTAACATTTATCTAATAAGATTTTGACGAAATTAATGTTAGGAGTTAAATTGTACTATTTTGTAAATATTAAAGGTAATATATACCATTTTGTAACGTTATGAAGTAAATTATATCATTTTACAAATGTTAAAGGTAAAATGATATCTTTAAAAATGTTAATGATCAAATTAAATTATTTTTTAAATGTTATGGGATAAATTATATATTTTTTTCAAAAAAAAAAAAAGGTATAAGGATGATGATAAACCTGACGTGAAGAAGGCAGGTTAATCTAAACCACAGCCAGGTTAATCTAAACCACAGCCCGATCTAACCAATTGACTAATAAACAGTTAAACTGACCGATTTGGACATAACTGGTCAATTTTTTAAATTCATTAATTCTTTTGCAATATCAAATTGGCTAATTAACCAGATTTTGGGTGGGTTGGATGAACTCGAGCTAATTTTTCATTGTATGATATCATTCATTTCTACAAACTATTTTAAGATGAGAGCATGTTTAATAATATTTTTTATTTTATTTTCTGATTTATATATTTTTTAATGTAAAAATTAAAAAAATAAAAATTGAAAAAAAAATACTAATAAAAAATTAAAAAAAGTACAAATTTTAAAAACACACATAAA
The DNA here is from genome assembly GCA_028565735.1 of Pinacopodium congolense. Taxonomy (NCBI): domain Eukaryota; kingdom Viridiplantae; phylum Streptophyta; class Magnoliopsida; order Malpighiales; family Erythroxylaceae; genus Pinacopodium; species Pinacopodium congolense. The sequence goes on from JAOXYD010244370.1 coordinate 16,620, forward strand.
AATTCATGAAAATACACAAATATAAAAACAGAAAACATAAACAAAAAATTAAATCAATAAATCTTGGTACCTCATCTTCCTTATAGACCCAAATCAATTCTCCATTTATCATCAAATTAACGTGCAGAATTCCAAATTATAATCCTAATGGTACGTTTGATTTGCAGAATGGAATAGAGGGGGAATGGAATAGCTATTCTGTAGGAATGGAATAGATGAGGAATAGAATGGAATAGG
>JAOXYD010244399.1:0-16854 GCA_028565735.1 Pinacopodium congolense
GTAATCCGATTGACCTAGTACTTACATCCTATAAACTTCCTCGTGGGATCGATACTCGGAGTCTTAAATATACTCTACTTTATTACTTGATTCGACCTGTACACTTGCCGAATGTTGGTCTCGAATTAAATTGTTAAATTGTTGAAGAAAGATAGATTAATTTAAGCTAATTTTGTATGTGGCCGGCCGCAATGAAATTGTGCCTTAGGTTAGTCGTTCTCTAGTTGTTAATGCTATCGCGTCGTTAAATCTAGAGAACTTATTCTAGGTTGCTTCTTGATTAGGGATAGGTTTTCTATCGTATAGGACCTATCTAAAAATGGCGGAACTGAGTGTTTGAGAGCTTTTTTGAACCTATAGGCTAGCATCTTACACCAATCGCAAGTTATCTATTTCGATGATTAATTATAAGTCTAGAATTCCTGATATATCTTCCACCTAGCTTTCGTATTTCTTATTTGTTTCTTATTTGTTTATCTCTGTTTTGTCAATTATCTTTAGTATTTAGTTTTTGATGTCTTTGCTTCTAAGGGTTTTGTTTTCTTTTTAGCAATATTAAAGATAGCAATTTACTCTAGCTCTCTGTGGGATTGATCCTGACTTACCATAGCTACTTAGTTAGGTAGGTTACGAAATTTTATTATTTGGTAGCTTACGACGAGCTCACCAGTAACAAATAAATTGAAAGATAAATTTGAAAGTAAGCTTAAAGAATGAGATTGGACAACATAACTCAAGAAATTTATAAAACTTGATGTTTATGACTTTGAAGGCTTAAATATGATTTAACGGGGCATAAAGATGATAGCTAACAAATTATAACTCTTTTTAAGGCTTAAAGAAATAGAGTATCATGGTTTAGAAACTTAAACACGTATATGCATATAAAAAGATAAGGATGGAAGATGAAGGAAAAAGAATACTTGAATATTTTGTAATTTGCTCAAAAGCTCCTAAACTCACTCAAAAACTATTCTTAATTAGAAAAAATGAGTTAGAAAAAAAGATTTAAAGGTAAAAAGGACATTAGGATTATTTGGCAACAATTGGAGAAGAGAAATCAATGAGATTACAGTGAAAAGCGAAAGTATTTGTTGCTTAATTTAACATTAAATCGATCAAACCACTTTAAATCAATCTTAAACATTTGAAACTTATTTATTTTGTTAAAAAACATCTTATACAAGTTTTAAAAACATTTTGAAAGGATATTTCATTAGCTAAGTTGATTAAATTTGCTTAAATTTAAAATTTGACTTATTTAGTGAAACTTTATATAATTTTAAAAACATATGATATGCAGTATGTAAAATTTTGAGACATTTTGGTTTTAAACCAAATCATAACAAATAAGAAAGATACCACACTTGACTTAGACATATTCAAACACATATAAACAACATTTTAGGGCACTTTAATACATCAAAAGGCTTTCTTTAAAACAATTCACACATTGCCTCCTAATAATGCAATTCTATACCTATATGTTATTCTAAAATAAATTCTAAAATGTTAATACCGTAACAAAATTCAACTAATCACTAAAACATTTATCCAAAACCTATACGAAAATATTCATGAACATATGACATGCAAAAGTGAGCCTTTGTCAAGCATTCATTAAGATTAAGAAAACTTAAAATAATGATACATACCTAAATACTTATTCAATCTTGATCTTCATGTCTTTAACTTCTGTCCTTGATCTTCATATAAATTTCCTTATCAATGCTTGCTTCACCATTCTCCTTTTTCTTCATAAAATTAATTCTCCTTAAGATCCATCTTAAGCTCTTACACTATTTGTATTAGTCTAGCTTTCTAATGCATGAAAATTAAAAACATTAATAATAAGAAAGTTTTGTCACTATCAAAACATGTAATTTGAACTTTTCTTGGTTCAACAATCTCATCCTTTTTTATGATTAAAAAACATGGGATATTAAATGTAAATAAAATTCAAATCACTTCATGTAAATTCACCATACATTATGAAATAATATCTCTCTTCCCTTTTATTCATAAAACTCATATCATTTCTTAATACCACACTACTCTCTCCCCCATTTTTACATCATTAAATAACAATAGAAAAAAAATTAGTTAAAGCATTTTCTAAACATGCACTAATTGTAAAAAATATCACTTGTAAAAAGATACCATTTGTAACTAATATAGAGAATGATACTGTTTGTAAGAAGATATCACTTGTTATTGAAGAGTGAATAATACCACTAGTAAATTATACCACTTTATTCTCCTTAATTCATGCATTTTGAAAAATATACCAATGGTTCTTTAAACTTGCCCTAAATATATGCAATTATGCATTATGTGACAATAAAGTATGAAAAGGGATAAATTCATCAAAAAATACATATAAAATATCTTTATGCTTAAAAAATGCATATCTCCTTACACTATGCGCAATATGTGTCAAAACACCTATTTTGCATTTTTATGCATTAAAAACACATATTGTGTAACATTTTTATCAAAGAATACACATTTTACATATTTCACATCAATCACATATTTATGTATAGTTTGTATGAAAATCATATATTATGTATTAACATCATATAATTTTAAAAAAAATCACAAAACATACCATATTATGCCTATTGTGCAACTAAAACACATATTTCACATGATATGTTATATTATGACCTAAAAGTAATACATAAGCATAAAAAATTATTCAAAATTGATGGAACATCACATAAACTTCTAAAATCATGTAAAAACTATGGAAATATGCCAAATTATATACCATGCATAAATTTTTGCATTTTAAAATATTTGATCACATAAGGGGAATAGTAATTAAAAAATTTCTTCAGTTAGAAATGGTATAATTTCATATTCTAATTCCAAAAATGATGCAATTTGTAAAATATGATACCGATTGAAAAATTTTACAAGAACTTCAATACTAATTATAAATGAGCATGATACCAATTGTAGATTATACCACTACCAATTATGAGTTATACTGTTAAAGATACCAATCGTAACTAATATAGAAAAAGATATCAATTGTAATACATGCACTCTAAATGTAAATGATACCATTTGAAATGCATGAATGATTATGATACCAATTGTGACTTATTTGCACATGCTCTGACATTATTTTCAAAAGTGAGATCTATACTTTGATACCATTTGTAAAAATCATGACATAAAAGTGAGACCAATGCTCTGATACCATTTATAAGGGACATTAGTTAGTAGACATCATTTATATTTTTAATCATTTGTATATGATATTTCATGCATTTTGTAATGACATTTTAATCTCCTTAAAGATATGACAATAAATTTTATTTTTGAAGGACTCATAATCTTGCACATGATTTTTGAAAATTTAAAATTTTAGATGTTTATAAGTTTGCATATCTTATTAGACTAAGAGTTCATGAATTTGATACTTTTGAACTTCAAAATGTGTGGTGTTAGGTTATGTTTTGAATAAAGAGAGTTTGATTTTTTTAGTAAATGCATGAATCTGATAAGAGGTAATAATATTGATAACATTTGAATGTTTGTAATAAGCATTGAAGTATTAATGACATTTGATAATCTCGTTAGATTTACTATTACATTTATAAAATGATTACTTTAGCAATATTTTTATGTTTATATGTTGTTATGCTTAGGAGAAGTTAAATTGTTGAAAATATTATTGGATAAATTTAAAGGAAGTCTAAATGTTTAACTGAAATTGAGGTTGCTTGGTAAAAGATGAATCTTTTGAAAAGTTGATACATTTATGATAAAAAAATGAATTCTTGAAATGTATGTGGAGCTATGAGAATGACATTAGTCTTCAAAATGGATTAGTTGCATTATCTGTGGCATTACAAGAAGAAATGCATCGTTTATATGATGTTTATGTGGTGGTAAATGAATTTGAATGATTTTGGGATAAACTTAAATTTTTAATATGGTTGCTTTATTGTTTTTTGTTTTATACAAAGAAGGAGAGTCCTTTTCAACATAGGTAATTGATTTTGGATTGTTTGTTTTTGTTTTTGACTTTATGCATTCCAAAATGAGATTTTTTTATATATGATGATTCACTTTAAGTCTTAAGGACATTCTGTTGCTTTACATATGGTTGGGAAGTAGTACATGGTTCTCTAATGTTGTATGAAAAGGATGATTCATAATTGAATGACACTTTTGAACTCTGGCTTTTAAGATGCAATTTACGTTTACGATTCCTTTCTTGTCCCTTAGTCTTTTTCATTAGAGTTTATGCATTATAATTAGTGTCTCTCATATTTGATGTAACATAAAATAGGTATCATGCTCATTTATAATTGATATTAGAATCCTTGTATGATGTTTACAATTGGTATCATACTTTTACAAGTTATATCATTTCCAAAATTGGTATATGATTTGAAATTTTTTTGAGTATTTTCTCCTTATATGAATTTAAAATTTTGGAAAGTGACAATACATGACTTTAGGGGGAGTCATAATTTTAAGGATAGGTTTGTATGATTAGACTAGAATTAGGTACGATTGATGGTAAGTATATTTTTTACTTTATATGTTTATGCATGATTTCTATTACTTTGATTCGTGTTTATATGTTTATGTGTGTATTTAATACTTTAATGTAGTTTTCCCCACACTTTTCTTCTCTTTGACAATTGGTATCTTTCACTCTTTTTTTTTTAACTTTTTAATGATTTGAAAAAGGGAAAAAGATTGAGTGATTTTATTTGGGTGTAGTTAAATTGATATGGGTTTTTTTTAATATATGAATTAAGGGGGATTGAAAATTACAATTAGTATATTTTATTATATGTTATGTATGTTTATGAATTGGATTGAAATGGCTGATTTTGAATGTATTTTTTATTTCCTAATATCACATGATTTTTCATTATAAAAAAAGGAGAAATTGTTGATCCAAGGGAAGTTCCAATCTTAGTTTTGATGATAACAAAACATGAACATTATGAATGATTTGAACTTATGGTATAAAGGTTAAAAGATATGTACATTTAGAATAAATTCTAGGAGAAAATTTTGTACTTAGAAGTCGTACTTAAAGGGAAATGAGGAATAAGCATTATATAGCCTCAAGATTATCATTTCTACATTTTAGACTTATGTTTAAGGTTTACCTAAAGTTCAAATATTCTAGGGGCTCAAAACTTACATCTGTGCATTTTATAAGATTTAAAATTGCATAAATTCTTCTTTTATTAAGTTAAATTTTAAGTTTTAGGCACTTGAATCAATATAGAAATTGAAATAGATTTTTAATATATTTTAAAACTTGTTTTAAGATGAATTTGATGTTAGGAAAATATTTAGAAATAGTTGAAAGTGTGTTGGTCATATTTTTAATTGTTTTTCTAACTCATTAATCGATTGTATCAATGTGAGTTATGTATCGCCATTGTTATCATGCGAAATAGCTTTTGTTGTCTCTGTATTAGACATTAACGATGCCTATACTTGAAGCATAAAAGTACCATTGATCCCTAATAAACCTGTTATTAAATGTATTGTCAAATGAAAACTTTCCTTTTATTAGGTTAATATGACTAAGGGGGGAGGGGGTGAATTAGGTTTTAAAAACATTTTGTTTAAATAAAAAGATCAAAATGAATAAAGATGCAGATGGTTATAACTAATTCAACAAAACAATCAATCAATACAATAAGAAAAGTGCATAAATATTAAAGAGTAAGGGTGGAAGAGATACATTGGATTTATACTAGTTTAGAGTGATCAACTTGCCAATATGTCTAGTTCTTAGCACCACTATTGAGATGATTATACTATTTTAACAAAAGAGTACAATGTTAAATCTTACAGTCCTTTTCAAAGCTCAAGGATAACCTTTCACTCACTGTTTTCTTAGGCTAAAGAATAACTTTTCAAGATCACAAGAACAATTCTAGATGAATAATGCTTCACTTAATTTCACTTGGTATCTAGAAGAGATTAGAAAAGATGAATGCAGAATGAAAAAATGACTCACATAAACACACCACATAAAACTCTTCGATAAAACTTAATGAAAAAGCAGTAATAATACTTTTCTAAATTGTCACTATAGATTCTCTTAATAATGCATCCAATACCACCAATAAAACACTCTATTTATACTAAAACATAGTTAATTAGCCGTTATCTAATGGATATATTAACATTACATTGGTTTAATAAGTTTATCATTACATAATCTGTCAAATACTGATTTTACGCTTTATTTTATTATTATTTGGTCAACTTATAGGCAACGTTCAATTGATTGATTGACCAAAAACTAACATTCAGTCGATCGTTCTTCTCCATTTGATCAACAGATCTAAATATATTAGTAAAACCAAAAAACTTTGGCCCTAAACCATTACACTTAAACTCAAAAACTAAACAAATAAACAGAAACAAATAAATAGGCCCAAACTATTTTATACTTAAAGCCACTTAAGTTATTCTTAATTTAAAATTTCATTTCAGAATAATTGTCTAACTTAATTAACTTATGCATTCTTATCCAATTAAATCACTCTTCAAGAGGATTTTTAACATACAATCATATCAAACACATAAGTTTCTTGATTATGTATCTATATGCATTTTCTAAGATATGTATGCTTGATTAGCATGTAAAAGCCTCTTAAACCAGCAAAATAAAATTAAGCAAAACTTAATATTATAAAAGAATACATAACTAAACCTATATTAAACTAATTTAGTTCTTCAATCTTTGAGTCTTCATAAATTATATTCATGAGCTTTGATCGAACTCCAAGACTCTTTAAGTAATCATACTTGAATTCTATTCATATCTATCTTTCAAGACACTTAAAAAACATGCATTAGGAATATAGTTTGTTTTATCATCACCAAAATAAGATGAAACCTTCATTGGTTTAACAATTTCCCCTTTTTTAGTTATGACAAAACCAAGTGATATAATAAACACAATATCATCAATAAATATAAATGAAACATTACATGAACATCAAAAGATTGATAAACTCCCCCTAAATATGATGGCATCAAGGAATAGTGATTTCAAAACAAACCATCTAACTAAAACACATTCCAAAATTTTAAAACAAACTTCTCAATTATGTAATTTTAATGTCAAAAAATAACTCCCTATAAAACTATGCATTAAGAAAGATATAATCCCCCTTCATCAATCATAATCTAACTAACATTTAGCAATATAAAATTACATAATTCTCTCCCTTTTTTAGAATCACCAAAAGAGTAAACAAATAAAATATCCAAACATAATAAAATAATATAACTAAGCAAATGAAGGCATTTAAACCATAAGAATATCACACAAAGAGAAATATAAATTAAAAACCTATATACAGACTCAATGAAATAAATGAATGGTGAATTATACATGAAGGACTATCAACAATACATTATCACAAAACAAAAACAAGTATCCTTTAAGAAGAATTTGATGGGGCCAAGGAGGAAGTTGGGAGAGAATCTCACAAAGTAAAGAATTTTGCTTGTCAACCTTATGATGAAGGGATGCAATCTTAAATTCAATATCATAAGAAGCCTGAGGAGATCTAGAAAATGTAGAAGCAAGTTCAACATATATACCTTCATCACCAAGATGCACAAAAATAGGATGACTAGGAGTAAGCGCAATAGCCTCATAATCAATAGAAGGAACAGGAGTAGCTGAGTGTCGTTGTCGTTGACAAGGTCGATTTATATGATCCTCAATAGTTTGAAAACCCATGCACTTTAGGTAGTTTTAATCAAAGGAGGAGGACTCAAAATCATCTTCCATAGGAGGAATATGAAAGTATTGGAAGATATGGCTAAGAATGAGAGATTAAGGGATATGCTGACTCTTTTTCTTTGGAGCAGAAAAAATGGATTATGTTATGAAAGATGAAATCAACCAAACATATTTTCTCACCAAGAATTAGAATTGAAAGAAACCGAAATTCATCATAATTAGGTCATTATAATAACCACAATGCGAAAGAAAATTGTATTTAATAAAGAAATGATAAAATTTTGGAATAGCGCTCATATTTCTCACATCCTTTGATTTGTCTATAATAGCTTCCTTAATTTCTAATTCAAAGATGGCTTGGACTCTCTTAACTAAGGAGTAAGGGGCATCACTATGTTTAGACATATAGTCATAGTAAGAAAAAGACGGTGTTGATTAGATCTCTAAAGAGACAAATAGGAACATTTTCTACATTAGATGTAAGAATATACTCATCATTTTCTTTGAATTCCATAAGATTGCAATAAAAATGTTTGACAGTGGTGGGGAGAAAAGAGTTAGGAGAGGCTCCTACCCCTGATCAATGAAAATCTAGATAAGTCCATTATCCTTAAATAAAACTAGTTAGGTTGGAGAGATAGTATGGTTTTCTAAGAGCTTTTAAGGGCATAATCTTAAAATTGGTTAGAATCAACATCAAGGTAGTCATCCCTTTGATAGACTTGGGATCTCCTACTTCTAAAGATACTTCCACCTTGAGTTCTATCCATAATGGAAATTTAAACGAAGGCTTGACATAATACCTGAGGGAAAAAGTCAAAGAGGGAAAAAATCCTAAGAAGGGTCTAAGAGTGGAAATAACGCGTGGATTATCTCGATATTTAAACATTTACAACATAACCTACAAACTAGAAATGGGCAAGCATACAGATGACCAAATGATCAAACACTTTTCTGAAAAACAAGATGCTTCTATATGAATGCAATATATGCATCATGAAATTTTTTAAACCAAGTAGAACATAACCAAAAATAAGGATTAAAGAATCATTTGGGAATTCAAAGATGATTGATAGACCTTCCAAAATTTTAAACGTAAGAAGAATTTTAAAAACAATTTCTTAAACTCAAAAAATTATAGACAACTAATTGATTTCTTTAAAATTTTGAAATTAAAAAAATCAGAAATTCTCAAAAGTCTAAAATTGAGAATTAAAAAATATAGAAATGACATAGACAATTATGGTTGATTAAGAAAAAGCCTTATTTAAACAACTAATTGATTTTTCCAAGGGATTAACTTTAAAATAATTAATCTAGCATAAATTTATTGATTTTAAAGGGTTATATCTGAAAACTTAAGAGAAATAGAAATTCATTTGAACAAATGGAGTGGACTAGTCAAAAGGCTTAGTCAATCATCTAATTAAGTTTCTAACAGATCAATTTTGTGAAAAATCAACTAATTTAGCCAAAAATTTGGGTAAACCCTTGAAATTAGATATAAAAATGGGGAAAACTAAAATTTAAAACAAATAAGTGAAATTGATCAAACAAACACCTTATTTGTACACTTAATTGAATTTTTAAAAGACCAATTTCACTAAAAATTGATTAATTTGGCTAGAAATTCAAATAAACCTAAATAAAAATTTGAATTTGGGAAAAATAAAAAATAGTCATAAATAGATGCAATTAAATGACCTAATGCTTCAATTATGCTCCTAATTGCAAGAAAATGTAACCAATTTTGGATAATTCCTTAATTCAAATCCAAATCCCTAATTCCAAAACCCTAAAATGCATAGATTTTAAAAATTGAACAAATTAATCAAAAATAGAATGAATAAGACATACGGCTTCCTGGAAGCAAATTGATGGCTTTCTTGATGTTAAAGACTCATCAGAGAGGGAGAATATGGTGAAAATCAGTAATTGTGGCGAGGAAGGAAAAAAGTAGACATAAAATTCTTTAGGGTTCAAAAGAGATTAGAAGAGGGCGAGAGAGCTTTAGGGAGTCTTAAAACCCTGTTCTAAAGGCTCTGAAGTCAGAGGAGAGGGTAAAGAGAGCTTCTAGAGTGACAAAAATGGCGGAAGAGTGAAAGCAAGAGAGGGAGACGAAGATAAAAGAGGAGGAGGCTCTTGTTTTAAAACCCATCATTTTATATATTGGTAGACCGAATTCATCTATTGGTCAGCTGATAATAGGTTGACTGAACTACCATAATTGGTTGAGTGAACACACTAAAAAATGACATTAGGCCATAGTAGATTAAACATAAATACTTGAACAAATTTTGAAGGAAATGCTGAAATAATTTGCGTTCAACCATATTTTTATTTTCAAGGCCAAATATTCAAATTATTGAAAATAAATAGCATAAACGTTCATACTTTTATGAATACTTAAGCAATAACGGAGTACCTTCCTTATTTGACCATTTTTCCTATTTTGATTTTTCACTTGGTGCAATAATGGTGATTTATTCCTTTCGCTCTTGAAGGTACCTACAAAACATAAAGATTTAACGAATTTTCAGTACCCATATAGTTTTTGGTCTTTGAATGTTAGTTTTGAACCTTTCACAACCGTTAGATAACACTTTCACATTTCTTAATTGATTATAATACAAATATTTAACATGACCATATCTTTCACAAAATGAGAAAAATAATAAAGTTCATATTCTATATGTATTTATAGGCTTATAACTATAATAGAACCTTTATTGAAAACTTTGTCTGGATTTATTAAAAGTTCTTTGACGATGCATATAACTTATAGATTTTTTAGAATACATGAATGCATGATAATTTAAATGATGCTTCTTGAAGATGCATTTTTAATAAACCTAGAACATTCATCTTACAAATTCTTCCCCTTTATGACAATGGTCTTATTAGTTGATGCTCAATTAATATATCCTAAACCATGTTTATGATTACCCAAATTTTGAACACTTAGCATGACTTCTAATTTTTCTTTTTCCTTTAGTAAATTTCGCAAGTGATTCCTTAAGGGATTTTACTTATTTCTTTAAGGTGATATTCTTATTTACCAATTCATCATTATCTTTGTTAATTAAGTCTAGGTCTTTTCTAAGTCCTTCATTTTCCAATTTATATCCATCAATCATTTTCATGGATTCCTCATTTTTATCATGGAATCTCTTCTTGTTCTTAGCTAAGTCTTTTATGAATTCTAAGAGTTCCTTATATGTATATTTAACTTCACATTTATCATTTGGGTGGGAAACACTTATCTTGTTGTGAGTTATAAAGCATATGATTGCAACTTCTTCCTTTCCAAAGTCACTTGATTCACTCTATGTGGGTTTTAGAGCTTTCTTCTTTAAGTCCTTTTCTTCTTCTTGGAGGTTCGGGCAATGTTTAAATGACCTTTCTCACCACATTCGAAACAAGTCATGTTAGAAAATTTATTTTTGGATGGATACTTACCTTCTCTCTTATGGATTGAAGTCTTTCTTTGTATAAGATTTCTTAATCCTCTTGTCATTAGCGCAATATATTCTTCTTCACAACTTTCGTAAGGCGAATCTTCTTCTCGCTATCTTCCTTTCTTGTAACCTTAAACGCTATGTTTTTTGTTGAACCAAGGATGGTTCCAACTTATTTTGATAATGACAAAACAAATTATACTACTAATGTTTTTACTTTTAAGCATGTTGAAAGACAGGTTGGCAAAAACTCAAGTTTGATCATTCAAAGAGTCTCAAAGTCGGAAATAAAAAATCATATGAAAAATCAAATTTGAAGAAGAGGTTTAAAATAAGTATATTTATATTTTTTTAGTATAATCTTTACTTGATTTTTTTGTGGTGTTTTTAAGAGGCTTATAATTGGTCATTCATGGATACCTAACTTAGAATATGTTTGTAGGTGCAAAATTAAGAGTTTATGTCTTTATTTTAATTTTATCCTCTTGATGATTATCTCAAATGTCTAGGATTGTATAAAGTTAAGATATTTAATGTATAAAAGAAAGGTTTTAAATTGAGTGGTTTAATTTTGTCTTTTTACAAGATTGTGTGTTTGGTTTTGATATAGGTTGACCTAATGAGACATCGATTGTCCTAATGAGCTAGGTTGATGGACCAAACACAAGGCAAGGCATATCGATCAACCAAACCATGACATTTGGCCTATATTAGAAATTACGCATGAAGGCACAAATCAAGTGAAAGAAATAAAAATTAGCATCTTCACTCATTAGTTTGAATTGTTTAAAATGTCACATGATAAAAATATCTATACGATGTATGCTTGATTTAATAATATTATTAATGGTTCAAAGAGTCTAAGTAAGACCTATTTAAATGTTGAGCTTAGTAGAAAAAGTTTCAGATCTCTATCGAAGTCTTAGTAGCCTAAGGTAACAACAATTTAATAAGAGAAAGACCTTAACGTCCTATCTCTCGATAAGCTTATTGGATCATTAATTACACACGAGATGTTGCTAAAAGACACATAATAAGAAGAAACCACATTTAAAAGGAAGAATATTACTTTTAAGGCAACAAGAAAAGATGATAGTGAGAACGAAGAATTATCTTATGGAAGTGGTGAAGAAGAATTCTTCACACTCATTACAAGAGGCTTAAGGAAGCTCATTCGAAGAAAAGCTCCAATCTATAGGAAAGAAGGTAAGTACTCTAAAAATAAATTATCTAACATAACTTGTTTTGAATGTGGCGAAAAAGGACATGTGAAGTCGCATTTCCTGCATATGAAGAATTTTTAGAATTCATAGAAGATTTAGCTAAGAAAAAGAAGAAACTGCATGAAAAAAAATGAGAAATCCATGAAAATGATAGATGAGTACAAACAAGAAATTGATAATCTTAGAAAAGACATGAATTCAATCAATAAGGATACTGATGATCTTTTGAATGAAAATATGGCCTTAAAGAAGGAAGTTGAATTCCTTAAAGGATCATTATCAAAATTTACATAAGGTAAAGAAAAGTTAGAAACCATGCTAAATGTTCAAAAGATGGGTAATGAAAAAACGTGGTTTAGGATATAATGGAGCATCATCTAGTAAAACTATTTTTATAAAGGGTAAGAACTTAGAAGATGATAGTCCTAAGTTTGGTCAAAATGCATCACAAATTAAAACTTAAACAAAGCATCATATATACATCTATTCTAAAAATTCTAAAAGCCAAGTGCATCATCGAAAAACATTTAACCAACCAAGACAACCTTCTCGACAAAGGTTCTACCATGATTATAGGCATAGAAATATATATAGAACTTTAACCCCTTAATTTTGCTCATATTATGAAAGATATGGTCATGTAAAAATTTTTGTTATCATCGATTGAGGAATGTCAATGTGTTATCAAATTGTCGTGAAAGATACACTAAGACTCATGGACCCAAGATGATATAGGTACCAATGGTTCGTTAAATTTCTATTTTGTAAGTAATTTAAAGAATGAAAAGAAATCGTCATTGTTGAACCAAGTGAAAAATAACACAATAAAGATATGGCAAACAACAATTTAAAAGGTACCTTATTGTTTTGAAATGTATATGGCTATGTTAAATATGGGTTAGAATTACTATGTGATTTTCTAAGTGGAATTAGAGTGTGTTCTACGTATGTGACCTTTTGGTCGACTGAATGATTTCTTTGGTTAACTGATTATCGATCGATTGATCTTAAAAATGTTGTCTACTGTGTAAACCTTTTTTTACAAGTTTGATCATTCGGTCAATTCAATACGCAATTCAGTCAATCGATGTTCAGTTGACCACATCACTTAGATTGGTCAATCGATCTTAAAACTTTTTGGAAATAAAACGTCTTCCTCCTTCCTTTTTCTCTGATTTCCTTTTCTCTCTCTCTCTCTCTCTCTCTCTCTCTCTCTCTCTCATCTGTCTCACCTTCCGCCATAGACACCAATCCCCCAAGCTTCTCCGATGCCTTCTTTTCATATTTGAGACTTTAAAACACAAATTTTTAGCTCTTAAAGCCTTGCAAGTCCTTTCTCCACCCTTTTCTCTTTTGAAAAAGCTCCAAACTCACCTTTACTCGATCTTTGACAATCCTTAGGCAATGACAAAGCTATCTCTGTGCACTTGGTAACATCCTGAATCAAAACCTTTCCTCAGATTGCATTAATTTTTGGATTTCTAGCTTTTTAGGATTTTAGAATTGGGAATGTTGCATGGAATTGAGAAATTAGCCTAATTTTCTTATGTTTTCTTTCAATTAGAAGTATAATTAGGGGTTTAAGAGATTCAATTGCATATTCATGGACTCATCTTTATTGTTTCCAAAAGTTATATTTTGTTATTAAGGTTTACATGAATTTTTGCTTAATTTTTGTGATTTTCTTAAAGTGGATCCTTTTAAACTTCAATTAGGTGCTTATCTAAGGTTTTCGGGAAGTCAATTAGATTTGATTTAACTTAATTTTGACTTTCTCTAATTTTATATTTATAATTTAGGGTTTATTTAAATTTCTAGTTAAATTATTGATTTTTCAGTGAAATTAGAGTGTTAGAAATTCAATTTAAGATTCTTGTTCAATCAATTTCACCCAATTTCACAAATTTCTTGTTTTCCCTTGTTTTAGGAAATGTGTCTAGGTTTATAGCCAAATTATTTGATTTTCATAAAACTAAGGTTTTGATATCCCAATTAAAAGTGTAATAAAAGCCCAAGAAAAATCAAATTCTTTAGAAATTAATTCAATAATTTAATTAGATCTACTTTGATAAGGTTTATGGAAATATGCTTCAAAATCTTAAAAAGTCGTGCATTTATGTTTAGTAAGCTGTTTATTAAAAATTTTAAAAGTTTTCAAATTTCTTTAAGTTCTATATGTGCATATCATGCATATATATAGAAGTTTGTTTAGGGTTTGAATCATTCAAGCTTTTAGTCATCTTTATTTACCATCCCTATAGGTTGTATTGTTGACTCTAACAAATGGCATTATCCATGCACTTCCTCTATTCCTAGAGCCCTTCTAGGTGTTTTTTATTATTTTTTAGACCTCCTTTGTTTTTATCTTTACTCTCTTAGGTTTTCACCATAGTTAGGAGTCGAGATGGTAGTACCTCTAGGAGTAGGAGACCTCAAACTAGTAAAGATAATGACTACCTACATGTTGATTGTAATCACTTCCAAGACTATGCCTCTAGGAAACTCTCAGAAAACCGTTTTATTACTCCTGCATATCTAGAATTCTCTAAAGAAAATGACCTCATCCAGTTTTTCCTTGATCAAATGTGGGAACCTTTTCTCACTTTTACAACTGAAACTTATCTTACAGCAGTTAAACTCTTTTAATGTAACCTTAGAGAAGTAAAATAGAATGATAAATATATCATCTTATCCAAAGTAGAAACTATCCCTATACATCTATCAAGAGATATTATAATCAACATTCTTGGCATTCTCATTCCTCCAGTATTTTCCCATTATGACAGTATGTCAAAGTTTGATGAAAACCACTCCATGGCTAAGAAAGTACAAACCATTTTTTAGTTACCATGTGAGGAAAAAATTACTGAGAAACCAAAAGATCTGAGAAATATGAGTGCTATACCTAAATTTCATCACTTATTTATCAAATACAACTTTCTTTCTTCTAGTGTTCATTAAAATGACCTAGGTTATGATGATTTGTGGCTTTTGTCTACTCTAATGCTTAATGAGAAAATTCATTTGGGTGATTTTATCTTGCATAATATGATTGACTTTGGCCGAGACAAGAAAAGGGGCTAACACCTTCCTTATCCATTGATTCTTGGTCTCATCTTCCACTATTTTTACATTTCTCCTATAAAAGATGATTTTGAGTCCCTATTCTTCTTTGATCAAAATTCCATTAAACACATGGGGTTTTCAAGTTGTTGGAGGTCATATGACTCGACCTCATTAGAGACAACATTCTGCTACTCCTATTCCTCCTACTATTGATGATATGGCTGCTCCTACTTTGAATCATCCTACTTATGAGCATCTTGGTATTAAAGGAACTTCTAATGGACTAGCTCCTTCTACACATCATGATACTTATTATGATGTCGAGGCTGAGATCACTTTTCTTCATTGCAAGGTTGATCACTTTACAAGCCAAATAGATAAGCAAAACTCCTTGCTTTGCCAGATTCTTTCTCGTCTTCCTCCTGTGCCTCCTTCAGATCCTTAGCAAAATTTTGTTTCTGATGCAGTGTTAGTACCTTCGATGTATGATACTCCTTTTATTGATAATATTGACTCCTTCATATGGAGGCTTTTGTTCTACCATTGACTTTTATAGTTGCCCTCATTTACTTTGTATATTGCCTACTTTTAATAATTGGATATGTATTATGTTTGATATTGTGATTATGCCTTTTTTGGTGATTCTAAAAGAGGGTGAATGTGTGATATTAAGCTATTGAGACATTATGTATAGATTAAGAGGGAGTATGTTTTGCATTTATGAGTAATATTTTACATAATGATAGTTATGTTATGGTGTTTATATTGTTACTTTTTAAATATTTATGGGAAGTTTACTTATTATTTAACACTCATTATGTGTGTAATATCACTTGGTCTTGTTATCACCAAAAAGAGGGAGATTGTTGAACCAAGAATGGTTTCACCTTATTTTGGTAATGACAAAATAAATTATACTACTAATATTTGTACTTTTAAGCATGTTGAAAGATAGGTTGGCCAAAGTTCAAGTTTGATCATTCGAAGAGTCTATAAGATGGAAATAGAAAATCTTATGAAGACTCAAATTTGAAGAAGAATTTTGGAATAAGTTTATTTATATTTTTATTAATATAATCTTTACTTGATTTTATTTTGGTGTACTTGAGTCTTATAATTGATCATTCTTGCCTACTTAACTTAGAATATGTTTATAGGAGCATAATCAAGAGGTTTATGTGTTTATTTTAATTTTATCCTCTTCATGATTGATAGGGGTCAAATTGATATGATTTTTATAGTTAATTTGATGCATTATGACCCCTATATTATGTTTAAATGTTTAATTGATGCCCCATAATGTTTGATTTGCAGTTTGGAGCTTAAAAGATCAAGATTGGAGCCAAAA
>JAOXYD010244408.1:0-16853 GCA_028565735.1 Pinacopodium congolense
ATTGTGAGAATGATGTTAAATTTATGCTTAATTAGATGCTTGTTTGTCTAGGTTGGTTTGGAACTTAGGTTAAATGTTATGAATTAAGAGTTATCTCTAGGATTGATCACCCTTTAGATAATTTCTTAATCCAAAAGCTAGGGTTGAGTATGAGATATGTAATAGTCTATAGCAATTCCTGAAAGTAACAACAGGTTAGTTGAATTTGTTAGGATACTTAATCAAGTTACCTAGACTTCCATACCTTTAGGTTACACCTTCCGAGCTTATGAGTAGGTGGCCTAAGTTAGTCGTTCCTTAATACCTAAAGCATCTTCACTATTAAATCTAAAGAGCTTGTTCTAGGTTATAGATGGGGATAGGGGCATTTCTAAAGTTTGTTAGATTTGTCTATTTTAGAGGAACTAAGGGCCTGAGAGCTCATCAGTTGTAAGATTTGTTACCTGCTGTTACAGTGTCAAGAGAGCAGCATCCTTAAAAACATCATCAATAATATAAGAAGGATCTGAATAAAAAAACACTCAAAATAAGCCATTTCTTTACAAATATATGTAACATAAACAAACAGAAAAAAGGATAAAAGATCAAAAAAAAAAGAAAGACAACAAAAGAAAAAAAACATACATCGAATCGCTAGCAGCGACGTAAAAAATTTGATAAGTCAATCGCACACTACCAAATAATAAACCTAACTCTGTAGTAGGATGAGCTAGGATTGAATCCTATTGGAGTTAAGGGTACCACTATTTCTAATGTTGTAAATAAAACGAAAACCCTTAAACGTAAAGAGAAGAAACATCACTAAAATCCAGTAAAAACAACATAAAGATAAACACAATAAACTAACAACAGTGACAAAGAAATGGATCAAATGTATTATCAAGATTCTATGATAACTACTAATCTTTGAATTTCGGTAAAAGGTGCTCTAGCCAAGGTACTAACTTATAGATTTGAATAAGCTCTCAAACCCTCAATTATTCTAGCTTAATTAAATCTAACAAGCTATAGAAATTCACCTAGAACAAGCTTTCTTCATTTAATAGTGAAAAAACATTAGGTACTAAGGAACAACTAACTTATGCTAATAATACACAAACTTGGAAAAGTATAATCTAAAGGTATGGGACCCTAGACTAGTTGGTTAAGTATCCTAACAAATCATGCTAACCTATTGCTATTTTTTGGAAATTACCAGGGATAATTACGCATCACATGCTCAATCCTAACACTTAAACTACCTAAAGGATGATCAAGCTTAAAGATAATACCTAATTCATGTCATCTGACCACAGCCCAAACCAACCTAAGCTTAAAAACACTAAAGCAATTCCATTCTCGTAATTAATCATTCCATCATCCTTCCTATACCTTCAAACCCTGAAATAACTAGCCACAAAAATATAAATAAAAAAACAAAGACAAAATAAACACAAACTAGACTTAATTAAATAAAATTAAAGCGGGAAAATTGAAAACACTAAAGGAAAAACTCATTTTAAGGCTTAATCTAACACAAACTCAAATTACTTAAGCTATTAATTAATTAACTAAAACATAATTGAACTAAACTAAAACTAATACTCAAAACAAAAATTTCAACACCTAAACATTGAGCAAACACTAAAATTAAATAATTAAAATCACAAGAACAAGCACAAATCCTAATTATCAACCATAAATTAACCAAAGACATTAATAATAAATAGAAACTTAAGAAATAAAACTTAACACGTGATAAAGATTAAAAAAAATACATAAAACTCAAATGTTAATACATCAGACATCATTAAATTAATGAACTAAAATAAGGCAATCGGAAAAGACAAAAAAAAAGTATTGTAAAATGGAAAGGAAAGCTAAAGCTAACGAGTTAACAAGCTAAAAGAATAAATAGTTGAAAAACTCAAATTAAATAAAAAAAAAGGTGACTAAGGCTAAGGAAGTTGCTTGATGCTCCTAGAATCTAAGCTCCAAACCGACTCCATCAGGAAAAAACTTTTAAAATGTGTGATGATGTTTGTAAAAAAAGCTTCCTAAAAAGGTGACAGTTTAGTCCCCACCTAGAAACTTTTTATTCCTTGAAATTGTTGGCTTCTAAATTTGGTGTGAGTGAAGAGCTTCCAATTTTGTTTTCTAATTTTGATTTAACTATCCTCCTTTTTATTAATTATTGCAACTGACTCCTTATAGCTCGCTTAGGGCTTTGTGCAGTTCATTTTAGGAAAAGCTCTCCTACCAAACTTCTACAAAATGTTGCCGCAGTTAGGAAGCTTCTTCTCTTCAAAATGTTGACATCTTCCAAGAAAAGAAAGCTCTCAAAAATGCTGCTCCTTGATGACATTTTCTCAAAAAAGCTTTTTAAAGCTTTTTTCTGCCACAACTTGAAAACATTTCCATCCCAAGTGTTCATAAAAGCTTTCCTTTGCTATTTTTTCCCTTTTCTTTATTCCAAAATTGATATAATTTCCTAGTTTTGCTCCATAATTCAAACTAAAGGGAGTAACTAGGTCATTAAGTAAAATATAACAAAAATTAAGAACTTTTGATCCAATAATAGGAATGGAATTACATGAATTTTCATAAAGAAATATAATAAAATTCATTCTTATCATAAAATATTTTCCATGAGAAATCTTTAGAAAAACCTATATTATTGGTTTACATGTGTTAAAATTTTAGTACAAGTGTAAAACTTCATTTAAAACCAACTTGTAGGCTGTTGAACCTATTTTAAAAGCAATAAAGTGAACTAAAAGAGTCTAGGTGTCGATTCCATGATGAAGTAATGTAAGTACTACGTTAATCTAATTACCACTATCTAAAGAGCTCAAATTTTGTAATTTAAATAAATTAAAGGCTACAAAACATTTCTATAAGGATTCAACTAAAGTAAAATAATTCATTGTTTCTTTATCTAATTCAAATTATTCATCCAAGGTTCAAGCTATTAATGAATCAATTGATTTAACATTTGTGAAGTCTAAAGTACTGTATTTTCACGAAATCAAGACACAATTATGCTTAAGACTATGACTAATCTCTATTTATCCTATCTTGATGTTTGGTCATTCATCAAACTTAGGTAATATACCTAAAGACCAAGAAGTATTGGTCTAAAATTTGTTGATTTAACATTTGAACCCTAATGATTAACCAGAGTTTGGTCATTCGCTAATTTAAACCACTTTGTTTATTGATTGGCTTGATAACCTAGGTAGATTTCTATAATCGAAGACTATCTAATATTTTTATGTTAAGTAATCAATTGAGTACTTAATAAACAAATATTAACTCAAAAATCATTAATAAGGCATCAATTTAATATTTAACATCCTTACCTTAATTTAAGCATGCATATTAATCAAAGAACATGAAATAATTAACTTAAGCAACATAACTTTGATTAGTTCAAAATAATGAAAATAATACATGAAATTAAGAGTTTAGAATGAACCAAATCACATCCTTAGATGATATTCTAACTTTGAATCATATGTATGAAGCCTTTAAATCCATAAAACAACATGAAAAAATCATCTAAATAAGATTGAAATGAAAAACTAACTAAAAAAACCTAACCTATCTTTGATATTAAAAACAAAAGAAAATTGAAGTGTTTTATGACTAAAATTAGATGATTCAAAAGCGCATAAGACGTACCAATTTATAGCAAAAGAGTTGTAATAAGTGGACAAAGTTTGGGGTAGCAATTGTTGAAGATTTATTCGAGAAAACGTGTCTACTACCTATTAACAGTGGTTAAGCACTTAAAAACAATGGTATAATTATAGGGAGGTGACCACTATTATCCTCCTTTATCTGCCTCCTTTAATGTAGATTGTAAGGGCTTGCAACATTCTACACCACATTGACAAGATTTTATAAGAATTAATAAAGCATGGAAATTAGCAAGTGAATTCTAATAACTTATTTTTCTTCAAACTTCAACATGAAATAAAAAATCATTTCTAAATATGAAATGAATATACATAACAAAGTGCATCACCATTCAAAAAAAATTCACTTATTTTATTTCTTAATAACATAAAAATACAAAAGTGAATTTTAGAAGCTTGGTTGAGGTATCATTTAGTAATTTTACATGAAAGTCGACACTTTGTCATGAATACTCACAATTACTCAACTAAATCATATTACATCAACTGGTGCTTGAACCACTAAAAAACTTTAACATTTTTATCAATTAAAACCAATGGAGTGAATTTATTTAATTACTTATTCACAATAGTTTTTTAAACTTATTTTGCTTTGTTTTTGTTTTTAATTAAAATAAGATGATGAAGGTGTTAAAATAAGTCACAAATTACTTGGGAATATATATTTTATAGATAGAAAATTGTTATAATCATCAAGTTTTCATTATCCAAAAAATAAGAAGAAATCAAAATCATTTTTGATTACCATGATTAATAATAATAATATATTATATTAAATTATAAAAATAATCAAAATCAAAAGGAAAAATTTTCAATAAAAATTGAAAAAAAAATTAAAAATTTTCAACAAATTATATGTTATATGATTAGTTAACATATCCCTCCCTTACATTTAAATTGAACATTATTCTCAATGTTCACAAAATAAAAAATAAACCATAAAATGTGAGAAAAATGAAAGGAATACACCCTTATGGATATGAACATGATAATGCTCCATTGATGTAAATTGAAACCAACTGAATAATTAAGAACAAAAGATAAAGGCATTGAAATCATAGAAAAGTAATAAACTCATATGGATATAACCATAATATCACTCCATTGAAGTAAATAGCAGCAAACTGAAAATTAAGGACAAAAGTTGATAGCAGTATAATAATTAAAAAAAAAAGTATGCTCCACTATAAAAATGTAATCAAAGTAAATCATAGGAACGAAACTGCAACTGAAGTAACATAAGTAAGACTAAAAACATTCAAGTACAACCAAAAGGAAACAAATGGAAAGTATCAATAAAAATAAAGCATTTTATAACAAAATGAAAAATCCAAATCAACTAGAAACTAGGGCTTTAGTGATGTGATCTCTAACACTCCTTGAGCTGCTCCATGTGTAGTTCTAGGCGATCCATCTGATGATGAATGCTAGCCATACTAGAACCAACCTTTGAGATGCCAAAATTAAAATGACTCTCTACCTACAACAAAATAGTCCTAATGTCATCATGAGGTGGATTATAAGGAGGCACAAAAATAGGAGTTTTAAAAGGTTGTCAATGGAAACTCAAGCTATCCTTGGACGAGGCCTCACCCATATCTTCATTAGGAACCTAAAATGGCATTGGCACTAGTGCAATGGGCTTTTCTACCCTCTACCCCTCTTATAGTGGATGTTGAATACAATTGCACTGCACTCCTTGCACCATAGCTTATTTCCACAACTTAAAGTTGGAATGAGTGATCATTGAAGCTCTCTGAGGCTTGAGTGGTACCTTCCCATCAAATGAAAGTCTAAATGCCTAAAAAAAGCTTCTAAGCAAGCACGACTAGAAGAAATTTTTGCTTAGATGCCATATCCAAGCAATCTCATGCATGTGGAGTGTGATAAATACAGCTAGTGGTAGACCAAAGAGAATTACTAGACCAAATAACATCTTGTATAAAATTTACGAACCTATATACATAATCTCAATGAGCCTAATAGCTCTAAGAGTCACATGGGCACAAAGAAGTGTGACAATAATTTTCTCTCTCACTTACTGAGATATGGTATAAGCTCAATCATTATTAACTCTACTCAAGCTTAGAGCACCACAAGATGTGGTGTTAGAAAAATTAGGTTCAATAAAAACTAAGCCACTATACATCGTGTCCTTCTATTAACCATAGGCTAATTCCACATTTGATATTCCTAATAACTTAAAAAGAAAAGTATGAGTGATGTGAATCGAAGTACCTTGCACTATGTTTCAAATCTCAATGGTTTTTGCCTCTTCTTTAGCTTCAATGTTTGCATAGAACTCAAGAAATAAGTTTGATTAGTATTGAAACAAAATAGTCATGATAGGTTCCTAGCCTATGGCTCTGAATATTACCAAAACTCTAACTCAGCCTCAGGTAATGGTGCTCCTGAATACTTAATGATGATTGCATTCTTAGAATGCATGGAGTACAAGTTTGAGTTCTCACGTGTAGTGTACCAAGACTTATAAATAATAGTTTTCTTCCTTAAAGAAGTCCTAATGTTTTACCTAAGCACCATATAAGCTCAAATTAGGTTGAATTAGGACCAAAATATGTGCAAAATCGCTAAAGTTGATTGAAACTTTTTTTGTCATTATCACGAGAATATGCTCATCGTCGCTAGAATATTCCCTTATTGATGGTATAAGAGATAAGGAAATATATAGATACCAAATGAAAGCTCTTCACATAAATATCTCAATGGTACTAAATCTACGCTAATAGATGAACAGAATGTGAGAAATGAACAAAATGAATTTTGATAGCGGTGAACAATAGAGGGGAAATTTTAGCGAATTTAAATGAAACTAAGAAGAATAATGATGATTCTATGGTGGAAATTGGTTTTAGAAGCAAAATAGAGATGAAAGGAGCCAAAAACAGGAGTTTTGAGCTAAATAAAGCCAAGAAATAAGGAGCATGATGCTTTGAAATGGAGAAGGATGACAATTGGGAGGAAAAGAAGAAGATGGAGGTATTAGGGCTCATTTTCAAAATGCTATTGTTTTTGTGCCTAATGAAAAGATTAACTGTGGTTGAACACTCAATTCATGGCATTGTTATTAATCATCATTGATGGTTTAGAATATGAATATCAACGCAGGTTCAAATAACCTTAATGGGTGGCTTATTAGATTACCATTAATGGTCAGTTTAAACAATTTCCATGTGATTCTAACCATAAAATATTCACCAAATGTTTCAAATTTTAAGGGTTAATTGAATTAAAAGGATTTTTTTTAAATGGGAAATTTAAACACTCAAAATTAATGAAATCACACTAAAATTAAGGGAAGCACTAAGCGAAGCACACTAAACTTAAATAAAATATAATAAAACACTCCAAAGTTTGTTCAAAGCACACCAAAACTTTTTTCAATCTTAACATTCTACTTCTATGGTTGGGTTTCCTCCCAACAAGCACTTCTTTAAGGTCTTTTAACTGAACCTTAAGGTTATAGAATTTTCAATCTCTTCCTAAAACTAAAACCTAATTTCCTTACTTCATTCTTTTAATCTCAACAAACTAATGGGTCAATGGATCCTATAGCATACGATGGAATCCTGAATTCAAAAGTTTTACCCTTCTTGAACCACCTTAAAAATTGTCAATATATAACCTTTTTTCTTGGGATAGAAAATTGTAACACTTAAAAAATGAATGGTTCAATTTCACAAAGATTAAAGCATGCAATCCCTCAAACTTTGGCCAACTCAAATGTCAAGATACTATATTTATCATGGATAGTTTTCATTAGTGCACATAAGCAAATTCAAATTATGATAACATCACTCAAAGATAAGTATAAACTTAAAATGGATCTTCCTCACAATTTGTACTCATTTCTCTCAAGTGTTTGTAGGTTAGTGTTTCGCTCAAACTTCCTATAGGAAACCACACTATCTTAGGATTACTAATACATCAATTCTCCTTCACATTGATTGTATGCCAAAATAGATCAAAATGACATTGTTTTGAATTGTAATGGGGTTAGGATTAAGGTGGGTCAAAAAGGATTTAAAGGGTTCATCACAACCATTCATAAAGTTCTAAGTGTACAAAAGGATGACAAAATAAACTTTTGAGATACACAAATGGAAATAACTAAGTACTCCATACTTATTGTTTTTGACATAAGATGTTCCTTTTTCTTTTATTATTTTTCTCTTTTTCTTGTTTTTCATTTTTTCTCTAAAAAAACATTGAACAAAACAATAGCTAAATGCCATATGATCAAATAGTAGACGGATGGCTTAAATCATCTTCGAAAAAATGAAGCCAAAAATCCCAAACTAATACCTCACTCAACAGTCCACGGGGTTTTCAAGGGATAATAAAATGGGTTAGTCATTTAATCCAAGGGTTTAAGGAAAAAGGGCCTTAATCATTTCTATCTAGCATGCGTCAAGCATATTTAAACTGATTCAAAGAAAGTTCTGAAGGTAATTACCTGAGGAAGTATCACAGATAAAAAGAAATGAAATGACTATAGAATGGAGTTATAAAAGCTTAATTTCTCATAAAGGCTCAAATGAAAATCCATTATGCTTCTATACATTACCTTATTGCTAAAGTGTCAATGTCTGAGTAAGCTTATGCAACTAACTACTTTCATCACTCAACATGGTTCACTCTCGACTAAAGTGTCCTACTTCGAGTTTAAGCATGCATTGCATCTCATTCGAAAAGAATTTTATGATAACACAAATCATGATCATTAAAGTGTGATTCCAATGCTTAAAATGAAAAACTAACAACACATGCAACCTAAATGATATGCCAACACTCAATAATAACAAAATCATCCAAATGACAAGGCCAATGTCTGCTCCCCATTCTTTGACAACACATTGTCCTTAATGTGAAAGGGGAAACACTAACTGAGCAAACCACAAAAAAACAAGACAAACACCATCAAAACATTAAATTAAAATGCAAAATGAAAAATAAGTAAAATAGAAAAGGGGCCAAATATCTCACTGGGAATGTGGCAGTGATGGTGTGGGCGAAGGGACTTGAATGTTTTTCATTTGAAGGAATTTGAGGAACCTCTTGATGTATCACTGCTTCTTATGCACTTGTTGGACTTGGGTGCCAATTTCATTAATTTTAAGTATCTTTTGTCATGGGGATTATGGAAATAAAGGTGTGGGCAACGGGACTTGAATGTTCTTCATTTGAAGGAATTTGAAGAACTTCTTCTTGATGTATCATTGCACCTTGTGCACTTGTTAGACCTAGGTGCCAATTACATTAATTTGAAGCGTTATTTGCCAATTTTTGTGTTCCATTTTGTTATGAATTTGCTGTAACTTATTGACTTATGCTTTAAGGGCTATTTCTTCTCTTGCTTCTTGTACTTTCTCAAGTGGTGCTTAGGAGAATGATGGTTGAGAAGTGGCAGTACCTTTGCCTTTCTTGTTCTTAAAAGCAGTTATGGTATGAGGATTTCAGAGCAATATGGAATGGTGCTCCAAAATCTTAGATTTTCTTAAATGTGGCACATAAAAAACATCAGGATTATCAACATACAAGCCATATAAATTCACATTATAATGCAGCACTAAACCCGTGATAAGGTAACTCATGCCAAAATAAATGCTTTCTTTAGTTCCTGTGCTAGCAATGGATCAAAAAATTTGTTAAGATGTGTTAACTTTTAGTTTACGATCTTTACACCATAAAAAGAAAAGCTCTCTAGATGAACACTTATTACTTTACGTTATGATAAAATAGTTACGCACATAAACTTGTCAAGTAATAAGCACTTGATGCTCTTAATCAATATGTTGGGGGCATTCCTAGAATCAAAGGTAGGTTCAAATGTATATTGCATCTAATATTCATCCACATCAAACTCAACATGGTCATCCAATCTTTTTGGATTATAGAATTCAAATAAAATACGCATCACGACATAAGAACTTATATACTTAACCAAGTAAATGAAATCAAAATATGTCTAATTTAGTATTATAACGATCAGTGGTGAAAAATTCTAGTGCCAATTTAGGAAAAACCATAAATTCACAACGAATAAGACGACCCTAACTAATATTTTCAGCTAAATATTTAACCTTTCCCTTCAACTCTGATCCAAGAGTCTAAAATCAAAGTACCTAGGAGGAAGTAAAGCTCTACTCTTTAAGCCAAGAAATCTATTACTTTCATCTTCTGAGAAAATTGGAAATGGTGTTAGAAACTTCCTTGCAATGTTTCATTGACCTTCTCTAGAGGCTTGTAATCGAATTTAGTCCTTTGGTCTAGTAGCAATCGCTTTCTTTAGAGCCATTAGAAATTGAAATTTGCAAAAATAACAAGAGAGGGAGAGAGTTACATTTTAGAGAGAGACTGAAAAATAACCTAAATCTTGAGATTTTAGAGTGGGTAATGTGAAAAATGATTAAAAAAAAAGAAGAGGAGTGATGGAAAAATGCAAGGAATTGCAAAGGTTTGGTGTTAAGATGAGTGATTTTGAATAATTGGGAAGAGGATTGTTTTAGAGAAAGAGAGGAAGTGAAAAGAATAAAAGTGAGCTATAAACACATCATTAGTACCTAAAAAAAAAGAAATTAACGAAAGAAACCAGTTAATATCTAATCAAAACCATACTTAGCACTATCAAATTAAAGCAAAATCACACTAAACACAAACAAATAAAGGAAAAACTAACACACAAACTAACAAAGCTAAGCAAATGAAAAACAAACATAGCCTTGAACACTCTTCTCCTTGAGACTTCCATAGCTCCTCATGCTTGTAAACTTGAACAATTTTACATGGTTGTCTCAACCCATTAATGAGTTTATAAGAACACAACTTTAACCTTGATCTAATCCTCCTTTTTCTCACATTAACCACCTTTTTCTATTGGTCTAAAGTTAGTGTGCTAGAAATAACCATGGGTCATATTTTTCTCTCACATAAGAAATCATATCCCGAGTGTGAAAATAAAGATGATAACTTAATCATGGGTGGTTCCACTAAGGAGAAAAGGGAATTTGATTTTCCTAATGGTTCTTGGGTTACCGCCTTACCCAACACCTCCTCCTTATTACTTCCTTCATCATATTGCAAATTGACATTTCCCTCATGCTTCATCTCATGTTTCTTTCCACATCTATCAATTAACTCAATCTTCCTGCAAGCGCCTCTTCTCACTAAATTTTTCAACTTTGTACTAATGTCAAATGCTACTTGCTCATCACCGATACGAAGGAGTAATTTACCATCCTAGACATCAATCAATGATCTTCCAATGTTCATGAAAGGTCTACCAAAAATTGATGAACAACTCCTATCCTCCTCAAAATTAAGCACAACAAAATCCACTTAAATGAAAAACTTGTCCACTTTAACTGGCACGTCTTCCACAATTCCAAATGACTTCTTTATGGATCGGTCTGTTAATTAAAGTAGAATAGAGGTTGGCTTGACATCACCTAGTCCTAATTTCCTTTATATAGATAAAGGCATCAAGTTAACACTTGCTCCAAAATCATACAAATATTTTTAAAACTTTAAATTACTAATAACACAAGGTATAGTAAACCTTCTTGAATCTTGTAAATTTGATGGTATGTGGCTAGCGATGATTGAGCTACATCTTCCCATCAACGTGACCATTTATTTGGTTGTCTTCCCAAGGGTGCTTATTGGTCAAGATGTCCATTAAAAACTTCATGTACTTGGGCATTTTCTTTAACACCTCTGTAAATGGCAAATGGATTTTCTAACTTTTTCAATTTCTCTAAGAACTTGGTAGCTTGATTATCTACTAGGTTTTGATGAAGCCTTTGTGGGTAGGGGATTTTTTGCTTCTGTAGTGGTGGTAGGATGTAGGGCTTCTCCTCATCCTTTTCTTATTCCTTCTCTTTCTCGTAGCTCTCTCTTGTGGCACTCGTACCCTCTTCCGTTGGCTCCTCAAAATCTTGCCTAATGATAACTTTGATGGCCTTTAGCTGCTCCCTTGGATTAGCCTCAGTGTTTCTTAACCTACTTCTTGCACTTCTAGAGGATAAATCATTAGTAAGTTGCCCTACCTAAACCTTCAATTTGTGGATGGAGGATGTGTGGTTCTTCACTATTTGATCAAACTTTGCCAATATTCTCTTCTGACTCTCTTCTTGACTTGCAAATTTGGCACCCATCACGTCCATCATCTTATCCATTTTACTCTTTAAAGACTCAAATTGGTCTTGATGAAATTTTATAGGTCCTTGTGCTCTCACTTAACCACCTGCATTATTAATATTCCAAGAAATATTTGGATGGATTTTCCACATAGGATTGTAAGTATTGAAATTAGGATTGTTACCTCTTTGCGGTTGGACTACATAATTTACCTATTTAGTGCCGCTAGCTCCCAATAGGAATTATTCTACTGTACCATGGTTATCTTGCCCACAAAGCTCAAATTAAAATTGTATGGCCCTCACTATAGATAAAGTGTCTCTTTGCAAGTTGCTCAATTACTTGGCAAGAGCTTTAATCTATGCTTGTAAAGCTATCACCTAGTCAATTGGGATCATATCTTTTTGCGCCTTGAAACCTTGTATACTCCTCTCATTAGACCACATGCAACTGTTTCTTGTTAACTAATCCAAAAGGTCATAAGGTGCATCTATAGTTTTCCTCACTAATGATCCTTTTGCAGTTGCATCAATAATTCCTCTAGTGCTCTAATTAACCCTGTTGTAGAAAGTTTGTAGAAGGAACGCCTCCTGAAAGATTTTTGCGAAGATAACTTCTTTGTAACTCCTTAAATCTATACAATGGCTCCTCATAACTCTACTAAATATTAGTGATCTCCTTGATGATTCTTGATGTCTTAGTTAAGGGGGAGTACTTAGCAAGGAATGCTTGGGATAGCTACTTTTAAGTACTGGTACCCCTTGTACTGAGAGAGTTATACCCATACCCTCGCTCGATACCTTAAGGTAAAAGAAAACAATCTCAACCTCACAACATCTTCAAACATCCGAATAAATAGAAAAGTGTCATGGCTATAAAGCAAATTAGCAAGATGGCTGTTGGGATCTTCATTTGACAATCCATAAAATTTGACACTACTATGAAGTATGTTGAGGGGTGTTGGCATTATCTCAAAGGTAGTTGCTTGAACTATAGGCCGTGCACCTCCTTGAGGACTAAAACCTAGCCTCATAAACTCCATCAAATTCCTTTCAACACCTCCCTATTTTTCTTCTTCTATTATATTCCTTGCTATAGTGTCTTGGTGTTTCCCTCTTCTTAACTCTTGTTTGAGCCTTGTTATATCCAATAACTCCTCAACACTTAGTTCGGTGGACTTTCGCATACACTTTATGTTCATGCACCTATAATTACACAAGGAAAAAGTATGAAAAAGAACTTAAATCAAAGTTACCCAATTGAAATAGATGTTAAAATAAAGAATCCCTAAGTTCAATCCAAATACTTGTTTGTTGCAAAAATTATACTTGTTTTATGTTAAAATACTATAAGTGTATAGGTCCTTACTTATAGTCAAAAGTGGATATCGTCCCATAGAGATTGAACTTAGTCATCATTTCATTTTGGCTATGCTTTTCTTAAAACTCAATTTCAAATGACAAAAACTTGAAAAACTAAATCAAGCACATTGGCAATGAACAAATAATAAAACAAAATGCAGAAACTTTGGATTTCAAGATTAAAGATTCAAGATTACTTTTTGCTTATTTTATCTCCCTCATACCTTTTTTATTGAATTATGCTTTACCAAAGATGTTCTAAGGTTTAAACTACCCTCTCCCAAGATGTAATCAAATGTTCCTAATCAAATTAGATAGAATTAATTTTTTTAATTTCTCAAACTACAAAACCTAGTCCAATAGTTTTAGCTAGTTGTAAAGCTATCTTATGGTAACCAACTAATTTTCTAATATCTCTCTCTAACTAATTAATTAAATTGATAAATGCAGGTCTATAAGGTGCCAATTCTCATTGTGAAGTCGTGCATAAATTACCCAACTCAATTTCTCAATATTTTGCAAGGTTTAACCATAACATTCATCAAAAGCATTCATTCATTCAAACAAAAAAGTAGGAGTTCAGTAGCTAGCTCAAAAGCAATCTCTACAATAAGTTTAGCCACTCATAATGTCAATAACACTCTCAACTACCACAAAATCCATACAAAAGATACTAGAAGAGAAAAGGGATAAAAACTAGATAAAGCATGTGTTCTTCTCCTCTTTCTCCAAATTTGTAATTTCTATAGTTGATGTGTTCTTTGCCTAAAATGGTGTGTTGATCTTGATTCTCCACCTCTCCCAAACCTCCAATCCTATTTTTTTCCTCAAAGAGGAATTTTTATGTCTGTCCGTGATAGCTTCTAGAGTTTTGTGCCATTGTATATGATAGAATATTCCAAGATAGTCCAAAATATTTTAAACTCGCATGTTCTCTGTCCTATCATTCCCACAATCATGGTAACTGGCATCATTCTCACGATCGTGGGATGTTCTAACTCATGAGCTCCAGTTCTCTTCTCTTCTCATGGTCCCTAGTTCAAATTGAAACATAGTCATGCTCCATACCTACAGCAGAAATGATCAAATCTTACCCCAAACCAACACCAAACATTTAAGAAACAACAATAAGGATCAAGATAATCAAGAACACATAAAACAAGTCCTTAACACAACAATCTCATCCTAAAATCTAAGAAACACATGCCAAATACTTAGAAAAACCTGTACTCATGTAGAACTATCAACTTCTCCACACTTAAATCTTTACTTATCCTTAAGCAAGTCAAACACAACCATTAAATTTTATCACTTCATTTTCACAAAGATTAAAAACATGTAATTCCTTAAACTTTAACCAACTCAAGTGTCAAACTACTACACATATCATGACTAGTTTTTATTAGTGCACATAAACAAACTCAACTTATGGTACCATCATTCCAAGATAAGTATAAACTCACAATGGATCTTCCTCACAGGATTCACACATTTATCTCAAGTGTTTGAAGGTAAGTGTTTTGTTCAAAATTCCTATAGATCAAAAGGACTTTGATTGAGGTTGTAGTGGGGTTTAAGGTGGGTCAAAAAGAGTTTAAGGTGTTCTTTAAAAGTATTCAAAAAGCACTAAGTGTACAAAGGGACAACAAAATGATTTATGAGAACTAACTACTATGCACTTATTTTTACTACTATATGTTATTCCTTTTTTTCTCTTTTTGATTTGATTTTGTTCTTTTCTTTTTTTTTTCTTTTTATACAATAAAAAGAAAATCATATCCAAAATCAGTAGCTAAATGCAAGGCTTCTAAGAGTAGAGTTACTATGCAAAACATCTCAGAAAAAAATGTAACCCAAAACTCCCAAACTAATGCCTTGCTTAGCACTCTATTAAACTCATCAATGGGTACGCTAATAGGGTTTTTAGGTTTTAAAATTGGGTGTTGTCTTTCAAGAAACAAAAAGGGTTAAAGACTCAAAATTGTTTGCAAGTGATAATAAAATAGGTAGGTGATTTAAGCCAAGGATTTTAAAAGAAAAGGGCCTTAATCATTTCCATCTATCATGCATCTAGTAGATTTAAACTGGTTTAAAGCGAGTTCTGAAGGTAATCACCTAAGGAAGTATCACACATACAAAGAAATGAAATGACTATAGAATGGATTCATGTAAGCTCAATTTCTCACAAAGGCTCAAATGAAAATCGATTATGCTTCTATACATTACCTCATTACTTAAGTGTCAATTTCTGAGTAAACTTATGCAACCAATTACTTTAATCACTCAAAATAGTTCACTCTCTACTCAAGTAGCTTAATTTGAGTTCAAGTGCATTTCATCTCATTCTAAGTAGCATAACAGAATTTTATGGTAATGATTTATGTTTGGTTCCATTGCTTAAATAAATAAAAAAACTAAAAGCACATGCATATTATATGATATGAAAACACTTAAAAATAACAAAAGCATCCAAATGACAAAGACAAGGTCACCTCCCTCCACTTGGACAGCATATTGTCCTTAAGTTGAAACAGTGAAACACTAAATGAGAAATCCACAAACCAACAAACATACAAATTAAAGTGTAAAAATGCAAAATAAGTAAAAGAAATAAGGGGCAAGAATTCTTATGGGGATTGTGGTGGTGAAGGTATGGGCAAAGAGAATTGAACTTTCATTATTTAAAGGAATTTGAGGAACTTCTTCTTGATGTATCATTGCTCATTATGCACTTGTTGGACCTCGGTGCCAATTTCATTAATCTGAAGCATTATTCGTCAATCTTTATCTTCTATTTTGTTGAGAATTTGTTGCAACTTATCGACTTCTACTTCGGTGGCTATTTCTTTTGCTGCTTCTTGTTCTTACTCAAGGGGTACTTATAAGGATGATACTTGACAAGTAGCAGCACCTTTGCATTTCCTATTCTTAAAAGTAGTTCTGGTCTGAGGATTTTAGAATGCCATAGAATGGTGCTCCAAAATCTCATATCTTATTAATTGTGGTACATCAAACAAATTAGGATTATCAATACAAAAACCATGCAAATTCACATGCCATGACAAGATAACCCACGCCAAAATAAATGCTTTGCTTAGTGACTGTGCTAGTAATGGATCAAAAAATTCGATAAGGTGTGTTAAGTTTTAGTTTAAGATCCATACACCATAAAAAAAAAAAGCTCTCTAGATGAACACTTACTAGTTTTCATTTTGTTAAAAATAGTTAAACATGTAAACTTGTGAAGTAATAAGTGCTCAGTGCTCTTAATCGATGTGTTGGGGGCATTCCAAAAATTAAAGATAGGTTCACCTGTAAGTTACATCCAATATTCATCCACATCAAACTCAACATGATCATCAAGTATTCTTGTGTTAGAGAATTCAAATAAAATATGCATCACGACATAATCTAACTTATACTTGACCATCTAAATGAAACCAAAACGTATCCAATTTAGTATTAAAATGAATAGTGGTGAAAACTTTTAGTGTCAATTTAGGATAACCCACAAAATCATAACAAATAAGACGACCCAACCAATATTCACTGCTAAACGTTCAACCTTACCCTTCAACTCTAAATGATCCAAGAGTCCAAATTCAAATAACCTAGGAGGAAGCAAAGCTCTACTCTTAAAGTCAAGAAATCT
>JAOXYD010244418.1:0-16853 GCA_028565735.1 Pinacopodium congolense
TTTTTCCTTAGATTAAAAAAACTGACTTAAGTTAAGAGACTAATTTTAAAATTTTTAGCAAACAAATTATAATTCTTTTTTTTAATTATTAAAAGCATTACAAATAATTATTTCAAAAAATTAATTAAACATATTCTTATTTAGAATTTAGAGTTTGGGAAATACAATTTTTTTTTTATTCATACATATATGAAACTTCATTTAACCCGACGGGTCAACCCGCGTTGACCCAACCTGAATTTGACTCAACTTGAACCCTACTCGACTTGAAATTGACCCAAACCCAAATTAACCCGACCTGAACCCAACTTGAACTCGAATTAGTGTTAACCCAAATCGACTTGACCCGAACTCGACCTGAACTTAAATTGATGTTAACCTGAAATGACCCGAACCCTTAATGACCCCACCCGATCCCGACCTGACTCACCCGATTGACATCCCTAACTATAACTAAGAATTGGAATCATATTTAAGTGCAATTTAAATCTTAAAATTATGATTTTATTTTAATATTAAGTTTACAATAATTATTGAAAAGACTTTATCTTTAGAATTAAGTATTAAATATAATTAAAAAATATTTAATAATAAAATATTTTTATTAAATAAATTAATGACCTTATATATTAATTACAATTATCCGATTAATTGTAAGTAAGAAATGTAAATTAATTTTTCAAAAAAAAGAAAAGTAAATTAACATAGAAGATGTCGAAATCGTTTACACGTCATATGTATTGTCGCAGTCGAGAGAATTAAAGTAGCTTCTAATCATCAATGGAAAAACTTTAGTCCACGGTAAGCAATGACGCATCCATCGAGCAAAGTTTCCATTTTCAAGATGACCCATCAATCCATAATCCATACGAAGGTCGCTGGTTAGTGAAAAGGAGAAAAGGATAGGCCGGAGTGGAGAGCTGGGTGGCGACTTTCTTTATGTAACAAGACGCCAGTTTCAACAAACGATATGAACGTCAGCAATTTTTTAAAAATTTAATTTGGAGTCTTTTTGCAAAGCACCTTCAAATGCAATAGTCTATCAAACACATGGGCAACGCTTTTTAAAGAAAATATATACGATATATTTCTGACAAAAAACCTAGTAACACTGAGGAGAACTCTTAAGTCTTTTTCCAGTTGTGATTTTGGTACTGAAGAGATTGCCAAATGACTTACAGGTTCTATTTCGTTTCTTCGTCTAACCCAGTTTTCACCATGTTAAAAATGAACGAGCAACCCCTTGGATGTATGTAACGATGGAACAGAATTTTTACAAGTGAACTGGATACATAGTTCTTTAAATTGAATGTAGATTCCAATAGTTTGAAATCAAAAATTTAAATATCGTATCAATATTAAATTTAATTTTAAAATAGTATTATATCGTTATTGATTATCGTTTTGAATAATTTTTTAAAATTATAAATTAATTTTAAAATTTTATAAAATTTATATAATAATTTATAAATATAATTGTAATAAAAAATAAAAATTATTTTTTATAATTTTTCTTTATTTTTAATATTAACCGAAATCGTTATTAACCGATATCTTAATTCAATACCAAATATATCATTTTTTTTCATTCTTTAATTAATAAGATGCGTTGTATAAAATAAAATTTAAAACATTATTTGGGACACGTCTTTCCACGTTTTAAATTGACATAGGAATTCTAAAATAATAAACATAACATTTGAGTTGATGTGATAGTTTCATAAATAATAAAGTGCAAGGTAAAAAGAATTCGATTTTGAAAAAGAAATTTCCACCATACACTAGAAGGCCAACCAGTTCTCTACTAGAAGTCATTAGATTCAAAGTGCGGGTAACTTTTGATGGATAAAAATCATAAAATGACTGGTACAAAGTGTACCTCCTTAAAGTTGTAAATAACGGGCAGATATTTTAGATAAGACCCTAAAGTTAAGGCTTTTTTAAGGATCCAAATCTCTTCCAATTTTTAAAAGCAACGCAAGGCAAAAAGTCTCGAACCCTTTTCCTTGCACCCACCACCATACGGACGCATATAAACTACAAGTTAAAATAGGGACCCACCCACCCAAGTGAAATGCCCTTACGTGGTACTGTACTATTGCGTTACAACTGGCAGCCCGTAAAACAAATGAGGAACTTGATTTGCTTTAGCTGCCAAATAATGCAATTGGATCTTGAAGCCATGGATCCCTGTCTATCTTTGATAGGTTGGATGAATTATTAATTTAGTATAGTACAAAATAAAAGCCTATACACCGTGGTCTATTATATAATTGTGATTACGGTGCGGGCTTGTAATGTATGGTGACGTGAGTTCGATCAATTCCGTGATTGGGAGTAGGCTTTACACGATTAGTCTTGGACCATATTCTTGGATAAAATAATAATTTTATTTTTATTAAATTTATAATTATTTAAGAATATAAATGTTAATTAATATAGTTTTAAATAGATATTTATAATTTTATCATCATTTTTTAAATACATTTATTAAGGAGCTTCTAGAAGCTCCAGGAGGGCTACACACCGATGGTTTCCTAACTTTCATATTTTTAACATAAGTTCTTCTCTTATATGCTATTGATAAAAGGTTTATTTTATTTTTTAATGTTTTAAAAATGATTCAATTTACCTTCTAATATTTTGAGAGGTACCATTTGATCCCCTAACGCTTGTAAAATGATTCAATTTGTCTTTTAACATTTTAAGAAGGATTATTTTACTTTATAACGTTTCTAAAATAGTACAAATTATCTTATGAACTTTTATAAAATTGACTTTTCGTTAGTTAATTATTAAGAATACACACATAGCATGCTGATATGACAATGTGAGATCTAAATATAATATTAATAATTTTTATAAAAATAATTATTTTATTATTTGTTTATTTCAGGTTTGGTTTGGGTTATAATCATGTTTTAAAAAAAAAATCACATCAGTATTATATTTGAGTCTCACATTACTAAATTAGCATATTATGCGTGTGTAATTAATAATTGATTGACAAAAAAGTTAACTTAGTAAAGGTTTATGGGCCAATACCAATGTTAAGTCATAAAGTGGTACTTTTAAAATGTTAAGGGTAAGTTGAACTATTTTTAAAACGTTGAGAAACCTGGAGAACCTTTTGCATATGCCATTTGATGATGTTGACTTTTATGTGAGCTTGGTCCTCTAATTATCCATATTACAAGAATGAGATCTTTAATGTCTTTTTTTATATCTAGCAAGTCTTGTAAGTTCTACTTCATAACCGTTTTATCTCCTTTTCCATTGCATTAATTTATCAGAACTAAGAGAGCTCGACTATAACAACATATGGACTATAGACTAGGAATCAGAATATTAGTGCGAACTGATGGATTGTACTGATTTTTTGGCCTAGAATGTACCAGTTGGTTTTAAGTCGATATGGGCAGAAATATAAATCTCTTAAAATTAAAATTAATATACATCGGTAGACTAATGTGTATGGGTCGACCGATGGTTGATTTATATTTACACTGACCTTTCTTTCTTCCTTTTTTTCTTTTCTCTTCTTCTCCTTCGGTCTTCTTCATCCCTTTTTTCCCAAATCTCAATTTTTTAAAACAAAAATAATCTATTTATGTTTAATCCTTCACTTCTTACCTTCATTTAACTCTAACAACTTTAAAATATCTTTCAAAACACCAAACAATCACAAAATAACTATTTTTAAATATTTGAGTTTCATTTCTTTTTTTTGATGATTTTTAGCATTTTTCTAACATCTACATCCATTTTTATCAAACAATTTGAAGAATTTGAGTTGAAATTGGTAAATGTCTTAACTTTAAAATTTTTAATTTTTCAATTTTGGTAAGTTTTCATTCAATTACTTATTAACTAGTTTTTAATTGATCAATTTTAAGTATTGTAAAATTTGAATTTGGTATGAATACATATAAATTAAATAAAATTCAAATTTAGATAGAATCAGAGTTTTAGAATTGGAAAATTGCAATTTTTAGTGAAATTATGTTATATTTTACCAAATGGAATGTATATTCATACAATTAGATATATGGTTGAGATAGTAGAATCATTAATTATATTTGATTTGGTAGAATTTAAAAAATCCCCAACTTCAAAATATAAAAATTGGGAATTTTTATTTTTTTTTGGTAAAATTGAGATATGTTTTATCAAATTGAATGAATATTGATGTAATTATATGCATGATTGAGTTAGGGATCATCAATTGCATTTGATTTGATAGAATTTGAAAAATCCCCAACTTAGGAATATAAAAATTGAGAATTTTTTTTAATTTTTGGCAAACTTGTGTTATATTTTTCTAAATTGAATATATTTATATAATTATAAGTATGATTAAACTAGTATAATCATCAATTGCCTTTAATTAGGTAAAATTTAAAATTTCCCTAATTTAGGCATATATAAATTACAAATTTTTTAATTTTTAGTGAAATCACATTATTATTTTTTAAATTGGATGGATATTTATGTCATTAGTTGTATGATTGACCTAATAGAATCATCAATTGTATTTGATTAAGTAGAATGTAAAATCTTCCCAATTTAGGCATATAGAAATTAGGGATTTTATACTTTTTGGTTAAATTGTGTTATGTTTTTCAAAATTGAATATATATTTATTTAATTAGATATATGATTGAGCTAGTAAAATCATTAATTGCATTTGATTAGGTAGAATTAAACATTTTTCCTAATTTAGATATATAGAAAATAACGATTTTTCAATTTTGGTGAAATTGTGTTATGTTTTTTCAAAATGAATGCATATTCATATAATTAGATTTATGATTGAGCTAATCAAATCATTGTTTGAATGTACATGATGACTTATATTT
This sequence comes from Pinacopodium congolense, assembly GCA_028565735.1. Classification (NCBI taxonomy): domain Eukaryota; kingdom Viridiplantae; phylum Streptophyta; class Magnoliopsida; order Malpighiales; family Erythroxylaceae; genus Pinacopodium; species Pinacopodium congolense. The sequence goes on from JAOXYD010244418.1 coordinate 4,860, forward strand.
CTTTACTATGTACAAATAGTTTGTTATGTTTAATACTTTAATCAATTTCATTGATTTTTATAGGTAAATGAGGAGAAATTCAACTTCAGTCACTAGTGGTGATATTTTAGTCCCTTATGGGAGTTTTGATGATCTAATATAAACTCATGCCTTTAGGAACTAGATCATATGCATGCATTATGCTAATACTTTGAGAGATAGAGGAATTATAAGATAAAAAAGGCATTGTGCTGGAATAAAGGGTAACGTATAGCCTTATAAGAAGGTTCCTCATGATGTGAAATGACAGATATAGACTGATATAGGGGTATCAGTTAGAGAAAGATAGAAGAACCAAATTAAGTTTCAACATTGGCAATGGGAATGCATTTTTTAATAGTTATGAAGTAGATGTTGGTGGAGTCGATGTCCGTGGGTCTTATATTCAGTAAGAAGGGAGTGATTTAAGTATCATTAAGGTATGATAAAAAAGAATAAACTCATTTTTGTTTTTTTTTTGTTAAAAAAAACTATTAGAGTTCAACCTTCTATTCATACTGCCATGCAAATAAGGGAAGAAGGGGGCTAATCGGATATGGTTATAACTAAATGGTGGTATGATATAGATGGACCATTTCGTACTGTTTAGTCTCATTATTACTAACCTATGATGGATATTATTGTTTCATATGATCTAGTATATAAGGTTCCTTCTATGGATGACTATAGAGGTAAGTTTCTGACTAATTTTGACGCTGAAATACAAAATTATTTAAAAGAAAAAAGGATGATATAGGTTGTTTATGAGTGTTTAATCATGTGTGAAGGTTGGATTAATATAAGATAGGATCCTATCATTAATTTCTTGATTTATTTTACTAAAGGGACCATATTTTTAAAATTAGTTGAAGCATTTGGGATAATTAGGAATACTAATACTCTATTTTAGCTTTTTGATGAAATTGTTAATGAAGTTGAACTTGAAAATATTTTTCAATTCATTACTAACAATGATATAGCTTATAAAGTAGCTATGAGAAGGTTATAGAGTGCGTATGACTCTTTCTTTTGAATTAAATTTGCTATTTATTGTATTGACTTGATATTGGAAAATATTGAAGATGGTGAATTTTTATCTATGATAGAGCAAAAATTATTAAAAGTAATGAAGGTGACTAAATTTATTTATAATAGTGTATGTGTACTAAATTTGATAATGAACGAGTTTACTAAAGGGAGGAACTTATTTTGCTCTACTGTTACCAAATTTGCAACCATTTTCTTATTACTTCATAGTTTTGTGATGATTAAAAAGAAATTAAGGCAGATGTTCACAAGTGATTAGTGGCTTAGTTCTCAACATTTCAGGTCCAATACTGAAATGGAGGTTATGAGGATTATACTTAAGAATAGGGAGTTTTGATCAAACTGACAGTTTAACATCTGTATTTGTGAGCCTTTGATTAGAGTGCTTTGTCTGGCAGATAATGATGATAAACCCATGATGAGGTATCTTTATAATGGCATGGAGAGGGCAAAGAAATTATAAATAAAAAAAGATCTTCTTTGTATAGAACTTTCTTTTTTTCATTAATGATAAATAAAAACACTAATTTTACTCTCCTTTATTTACTGTTAGGGCATTCCTTAATCCAAATGTCTGTTTCAAATATGATTATGTGAATTAGTTGGGGGATGGTCATTACCATCTCTACTATTGTTAGCCATAAGATAATGCAAGATCTCCTTAGTTCACAAATGGAAGTGTATAAAGATGCTATTGGTGTTTTCGGAATGTCTATAGTAATACAGTAAAGAAACAATATCAATCCAGATATATACTTCTTTACTTTTGTTAACTTTTTAAAATTAATCATTACTTTATTTTGTTTGCAAAATTAATTTTGTTGCCTTATAATTACTTATCAAGACTAGTTTGGAAATGGTGTTCTATAATTGAAACATTTTGCAATTCGTATTCTAAGTTAATGTGCGAATGCGAGAGGATGTGAAAGGAATTGGAATATGTTTAAATTCATCCACTTCAATAAGAGGAATATATTGAAGTATAAAAGGTTGAATGATCTAGTCTATGTTAGATACAAATTAAAGAGCATAGAGAGGTAAGCTATATTGTTAATTTTCATTATTATGTTTAATATAATTTATGAAATCTTGTTAATAATTTAATTTTTTTTCTTTATTAGGACTTTGAGTAGAACAAGTAGTTCTTTGGATCCTACTTCTTTGGATCATACTAATGTTTTGGAAAATTGAGTTTTTGAGGTGCTAAGTCTTTTGGATGAGAGTGACTTAGAAAAAGATATTGGTTAGGGGGCGTTGACATGTCATTTGGTGCAATGAGATTGGATGATAATGATAATCATGCTCCTCTTAATGATGAAGTCTTTATGCTAAATGATAACTAAATTCAGTTTAATTTTAGAGGATTTTGTCCTTGATAATGAAGATTTATGTACTTTCAAGTTTCTTTCCTCTTTTCCATTTATATTTTATGTATATGTCAAAATTTATATATGCTATCTATGAATATTTTTGTTTCAAGCTTCACTTCCACTTTATAAAGTTCTCATACTAGATAGTGATGATAGTTGTAGCATTTATTGTTTTATGTATTATTCTTATTGTATGAAATTTGGATACAGTTAATTATGATTTCATAATTGAAGGTTATTATTTGATGATGTTTTGATTTATTGATCTTCAGTAATGTGATTTAACGTTATGCTCGTTTTTGTTATATTAAATGAGATTGATATTTATTTAAGAAATAGGTGAAAATTAGTATAATAGGAACGAAGAACATAGTTGTTTGTTGCATAGTGTTACTATTTCATGATGTTTTGATGTATTGATATTAAGTTTAATGGTTTGATGATTTTTTTATTATATTAATTCAAATTAAAATTTATTTGTGAAATATTTGGAAACTAATATTAATAAATATTAAAATTGTATGAAATTTATATTATATTTATTATATTGATTGCATGTTTGAGATAAGTTGAAATTATTCTTACAAGGGATGCATACTATATATAGAAACCATTTTGTAGATTTCACAAAATTCAGAGATTATTTTTAAAAATTACTAATATCATCACTAATATTGGTCGGCACTAGTACAGTACCATTTTGGGACAAAAATCAATACTTATATGGTACTGATTTTCAAAACATTACTATAAACTCCCAAATATTGATGCAGTTTTGATGTTGTGCATGTTGTGGGATCAACTAGAGTAATAAAAATTACAAAATGTAAAGTGAAAAGATATGAAAGTAAAATGAAATAATTTCGTTGAAATTTACATACTAAAATTTGATTACCAATAGCTTTACCTATATTAAGAAAATTCACTTGGTTGCCTACTTATAAGCCATAATATAATAAAAAAATCAAAACACTAAAAACAAAATTAACAACCCACTAAATATTAAAAAAAAAAGAACTAGCAAACATTAAGCATGATTCAAATTGGATTGCCATTAATGTCCTCCCTATTCTTTTTAATAAAGTAATCATTCTCATTATATGCTTTAACTTAACAAAAACTTCACATTTCAATAGTTTAGGGAGAATATTATGACTTGGTCTTTAACCTTATAATATTCCAATCTAGTCTCTTTCTTCTTTCTTCTTAACTTGATTATGAAAGAAATGATAGTGTATGTTTATATATTTACTTCTTTAACGAATTAGATTCTTAGTCAAATCAAATGTAAAAACATTGTTAATAAAAATCATCAAGGACCCATAAATTGAAACATTTATTTGGTTCATGAAATTTAGCAACCAAATAACTTAATATGCGATTTAAGATACAAGTTGAAAGTGCAACAATTGATTACTTATTCGATGTATAGTAAAAGGCAGCATAGCCACAAATAAAAATATGACTAAAAAAGCTTCTATAATCATCTAGATCTCCATCCTAATCACTATAAGAATATTATATGAGAACAAAATTATTGGATGATGCATGAAACAAACCATAATCATGAGTGCCTTTTAAGTATTAAAAATTTCTCTTGACAACTTGTATATGAGACAGACAGAGAAATTCCTAGAACTTGTTAATCTAATTGACTCCATAAGAAATGCTAGGCTTTGTGCATGTAAGTTATCTCAAGTTCCCCAAAAATAATAGATTAAAAAAGTGCAACAACACCTTTATTAAATAATTTTTCTCCAACCTCCACCTAATTTCTTACTAGATGATAATCATCCATATGAAAATTTATTAATAAATTAGTAGTATACATGTTTTTGGTAAACAAAAAAATAAATTTCTCTTTGATCCATTTCCATGTCAAGAAAATATGATATTAGGTGAAGATTCTTCATCTTTAATTATTCCATTATAGATTTTTTAAAAGTATTTAATCAATAGTTTAGTAATGCCAATATAAAAAGGAAGTAAATTCATCTAATTCTGGACCATCAACGACGGTCTGACTAAACACTGTTGATGGATCCACCGACCACTGTTGAAGGAGTAAAAAATAGACTATCAACGACGGTTTGCTCATCCTTCAATGACGTCGTTGATGTTCGGTGCAACTGTAGTTAATCATTAGCAGCCTCATGCTTCAATAGATTTCTCAACATTCGCGATTTGTCTTCTTACTCCACTTTCAGCTGCACCTTCCCTATATATAGAGGCCTCTCCCAGACGTTTGAAGCATCAGTTTTAGGAATTAAACACCTTTAGTTTAGTTAGTTTTCAGATTAAGTAGGTTTTTAGGTTGTTTTTCTTTTCAATATTTTGTAATATGAATTTTCAAGTTGTTTGTAGTTTCTAACATTTATAATCATGTTGTTCAGAGTTAGATAACCATTTGGGGATATGATTTGGTTCATTTTAAACTTTTAATTTTTTGTGATATTATTATTATTTTGAATTAATTAAAGCATTATTGTTTATAATTATCTTGTGATCTTTGATTAAGTTATGTGCTTAATGTTTAATTTTAGTTTAGATATGTTTTTAAATGTATTTATTTATGGTTAAATGTGTTAATTAAATGGTTAATGCGTGATTAGTGAATTAATATTTATTTATTGAATGCTTAATGCTTATCCTAAATTGATCACTTAAGATATTTCCTTCAGATAATCTAGGATCCGACAGTCTCTACCTAAGTTATTAGAAAAATCAACAAACAAAGTGGTTTAAATCGGTGAAATAACCAAAGACTCGGTTAATCATGAGGGTGCTAGCATTGAATTAGGGAAATTTAGGATTAGACTTCATAAGCTTTAAGCCTATTACCTAAGTCTGAAGTATAACCAAACTTCATGATATGACCAATAGAGATAAGCTAGTGTCTTAACCATAGCCCTGTCTTGATTTAGTAAAGATACCCTGGATTAAGCGTCACTAATTCATCAACTAAGTCATCAACTGCCAGAGCTTTAATTGGATAATTTAAAAAAAGCAACCTTAAAAATTGTATGTTTTCTAGGCTTTATAAAATAATTTTATAATTTAATTTTAATTTCTAAATTTATAAAACCTCTAGATAATTATAATCCGATTGACCTTGTACTTACAATCACATACACACTTCCTTGTGAGATCAATATTCGGAGTCTTAAAAACACTACACTATATTACTTATTGTGATCGATGCACTTGTCAAAGAGTTGGTCTTGAATTAATTATGAATTTATATGTTAAAAGATAGATTAATTTGAGCCAATTTTGTGTATGATCGACCACAATTAAGTTTTTACTGCAGTTATCGGGAAAGTGTAATTCTAATATTAGGAACTTATTGATGTCAATTACTCTAGAGATTTGTTTTTTCTTGTTGCTTTATGTGTTTGTTTGATGTTTATATTAGTAATTTTTTTTCTTTTTTTATTTTGTTGTCATCTTTGTTTGTACGGAGAGTGGTCTTTTGTTGACTTCCTTTAGTCATCAAGAAGACATGGAGGCAACAGAACCATTGGTATGAGCTTAAAGTTGAAGCTGAATGGGGCGATAATTGGACAAATTATTTTGACTCATTTACTTATGCCTATAACCCTGAGTTTAATGATTACCCTGATTACTCTTGGCTCAATCCATCATGTTTTGAGCAACCTTCACCTATTTTTAATTAACACCCTTCTAAGTTCTTAGAAGAGGATTACACCTTTAGTTGGAAAACTCTTGAACTAGTAAGCCTCATCCTGAGCATGATCAAAGAACCATGGAGAAAATTTTAGCATTAGGTAGGGGACTTGATCATGTAGAGTCTAATGTGTTAAAAGATAGTGGTGAGCCTATCCTAGCATTAGGTGATATTTTATTGGAATTTTTTGATTCTAAGAGAGATAACTAGTCTATTAAGTGCATAACTAATAAAATATTTAGTGAGGAGCTTGCAATTGAATTAGGTGAACATGTTATGCGAATTGAGGGTATGGAGGAGTCTAAGGTAGCATTTGAGAGTATAGATTTCATAAGTGTTACAGCTTTTAATTCACGAGCGGAAGTTGTCTACCAAGAATTGTTACCAAGATGCTTTGTTCAAGGTAGTCATTATGAATTCAGGACCCTTCTGATTGGTATATAAATCTTTCAGAATTGATTTGTCATTATTCAAAGGATGAGGATGAGAAGTTAGGTGTTGGACCTAAGCTTTGATTGAAAATACTCTAACCCTAAAGTTCAGCTAAAAGACCTTAAAGAATCACTTGTTAGGAGGCAACCCAACCGTAGAAGTAAGATTTCATATGCTTTTAATACAATGGTGTGCTTTCAGTATGGTATTGGTGTGTTTCTTTTAGTGTATTTTGGTGGGTTTTGTTTTTTGTTTTATGTGTTTCACTCTGTTTTTGGTGCTTTGATGTTTCGTCCTTTAATATTCATATGGCTATAATTCACATCAATTGAGCACTATCATGAACACATTTTTTTATTCAGGTGTATTCTTTTCCTTTCTCTTACATCTTATGCTTATTTGTTATATTTATGAACATTAGGGATAAGGTTTACTTTAAGTGTGGGGGAAGGGTATATTAGTTTAGCACACTTGATTATTTATTGTTTGATAGCATATCAATTTATTAATTTTATTATAATAGCCTATAATTTGTGGAATTTTTTTTGATTTGATGCTTATTATTGTCCATTTTTTTAATTTAATTATTTTGACAATTTGAAATGCTATATGATTAATTGTAACTATTAATGACTAAGTACTTTTAACTCATTTCATAACTTGGATAACAGATACTTGATGATTCGAATGACATTCCACGTATAAAATGTAACTTAGTGAATTATTTTGCGATTTCTTTTAAAACATTTTATCATTAGAATAAATAAATAAATAACTTAGTTAATTAAATAAGTGAGTAGAATTCACTCCACTGACTTCTAACCTTATAAAAAGAAAAAAAGAGAGAAAAAGAAAAAAACTTTAGGGAATATTTATAAGATTAAAGTTATTGAGTAGTGCTTTTAGCCAGTTGATTTGATGTGACTTAGTTAAGTAATTGAGGGTTGTTCACGACAAAATGCTTACCTTCAGGTTAACAGAATGACTTACTTCTCATATAAGTTGCTCACATATTTTTAATTAGTTAATTAAATAACATATTAAATAAAGGATGTGGAAGTGTTTAGAAAGTTAAAGCATTAAATTCATTAAATTTGTGTTTTACATGTGGAATTGATTTTTGTGATTTAAGTTGAATATTGGAAAAGAATGAAATGACTTAAATGTATTTGCAATTTGATATGATTAATTAAATATATAACATTTCAATGATTCATTACTTTTGAAAAATTAGGAAAACATTTTCAATAATTATGATGTTAATCTCAAATTAATTTTCTTATAATTATATATTAATTTGAGAAAGTCTAATGATTGGTTTGCTTGAGGACAAGCAAAAACTCAAGTGTGGGGGAGTTGTTAGGGGTAAATTTTAAAGTTTTTTTGGATGTTAATTGATGTGTATTTACCTTATTTTAGGGTTTAAATGTTTAATTTATGTTTAAAAATGTTTAATTTACAGATTAATGTGAATAATTGAAAGAATGTGCAAAAAGGAAGCAAATTCATCTAAGTCTGGACCATCAATGGCAGTCTGGCTAACCACCGTTGATGGATCCTAAAACCACCATTGAAGGAGTCAAAAATAAATTATCAATTATGGTTTGTTCATCCTTCAATAGCATCGTTGATGTTCAATGTAATCACCATTAATCATTGGTAGCCATGTTCTTTAATAGATTTTTCAACATTTGCGGCTTGTTTTCTTCCTTTACTTATAGTTGCACCTTCCTTATATATAGAGGCCTCTCCCAGACGTCTGAAGCATAAGTTTTAGGAATCAAACACCTTTAGTTTAGTTAGTTTTTAGATTAAGTGGGTTTTTAGGTTGTTTTCTTTTCAATATTTTGTAATATGAATTTTCAGGTTATTTGTGGATTCCAATAGCTATAATCATGTTATTCAGAGTTAGATAATCATCTAGGGATGTGATTTGGTTCATTCTAAACTCTTAATTTCGTGTATTATTGTTGTTATTTTTAATTAATCAAAGTATTGTTGTTTAAGTTAATTATGTTGTGATCTTTGATTAATTTATGTGCTTAATGTTTTTAGTTTGGATAGGTTGTTAAATGTGCTTATTGATGGTTAAATGTGTTAATTAAATGGTTAATGCATAATTAGTAAATTAATCTTTGTTTATTGAATGCTCAATGCTTGTCCTAAATTGATCACTTAGGATATTACCTTCAAATAATCTAGGATTCGACAGTCTCTACCTAGGTTATTAGAAAATCAATAAACAACATGATTTAAATTAGTGAAATAACCAAAGACTCAATTAATCATGAGTGTGCTAGTCTTGAATTAGGAAAATTTAGGATTAGACTTCCTAAGCTTTAAGTTTACTACCTAAGTCTGAAGTATAACCAAACTTCAAGATAAGACCAATAGAGATAAGATAGTATCTTAACTATAGCGTTGTCTTGATTTATTGAAGACGCCCTATATTAAGTGTCACTGATTCATCAATTTAATCATCAATTACTAAAGCTTTAACTTTATAATTTAGGAAAAGCAACCTTAAACTCTTTTACAATTGATTGGAAGTTTTCTAGGATAGTTTTATAATTTTAAATTTCTAAATTTACAAAACCTTGATTCTCTAAATAATTGTAATCTAATTGACCTAGTACTTACAATCACATACATACTTCCTTATGAGATCGATACTCAGAGTCTTAAAAACACTCCATTATATTATTTGTTGCGATCAGTGTACTTTTCGAAGAGTTGGTCTTGAATTAATTATGAATTTGTGTTTTAAGAAATAGATTAATTTGAGCTAATTTTGTGCATGATCGATCGCAATCACCAGTTGCATTCACATCATTCTCCTTTTCTCAAAAGTATTCAACCTCAAATCACCACTCGAATCAAAGAGTGAACTAAAAATTGTACTCAATGGGAAGTTTTAGTTTGTAATAATTATCATTAATCCTCTTAATTAATTGAAATAAGTGATAGGGGTGTTTTTTTATGATATTTCTATATGTAATTCAATGTGATTTCACCCTTATTTTGATATATAAGTGCCTAATTTGTGTTTATTTTAGGTTTAGATGTAGGATTGATCACTAGACACAAATATTAGTTAAAAGGGCCAAGTTTAAGGAAAATTAGAGCGTCTTGGATTTAATAGCAGATTCTGGAACTTAAACAATAGGTCTTAGCGACATTGTTTAAGTCCTCAAAACTGATGTTTATGATCGAAATGCAAGTACTTCAATGGTAGTTTGACATAGGGCCGCTTACTATACTATTAACCATTGTTTAAATCCCAAAAAATGTTGCTTCACTCTAAATCAAGGTGAAATCAAGTCTTTTTCCATCCAAATCCCACAAACCCTAATTTAGGACTGCTTAAAAGCTGGAGAAGACCATGTTTGTAACCTTTTGGCTCCAATTTGGGCAACCCTTTGTTTCTTCTTGCTTTTCTTTAGTTTTGAGTTGTTTACATTCTCTTTTCATCTTGTGTTAGATTATATTCTTGGATTAGTTGCTTTAGGTGCAGATTACTTTTTGTTTTGTTGATTTTACTGCTAACTTTCTTATTTCTTTTATTTCTTATGTTATTTCATTTGGGTTGTTTAAATACTTGTTGAACCTCCGAATATTGTTAGTTTAATGTTAAATCCTTAAATTCATCTTTGTTAATCTTATTTTCTTTATATTTCGTAAAATTTCAGTTTATATTATTTCTAATTAGTTTTATTTTGGGTTAGAAGATATTAAATAGATTAATAGGTTATAATTGTGAGAATTGAAATAGTTTTTGGTTGGTTTTGTGTTTTATGCCAAGATTGAGTTGAAACTCCAATTTAACACTAAGAATTAAGGATTATGTGTAGGATTGATATTTTTGGTTTGTTTAACACTTAATAAGCTCAAATAATTTAATTAATTAACATTAAACTCAAATTTAATTCTAAACCAACTATACGACAGTATACTGATGAACAAGTAATAAAGTGAACTATTTTTATGACTCTGGAATGTCGAAACCACAAGGAAAGTGTGACTACTAAGGCAATTGAATTATAATTATCTAGAGAGGCTCAAGATTGCTTAAAATTAAAGGTTAGCTTTCTAAATTAACCTAAAAATTCCCAAACTTTGCAATCTTAAGCCTCTCTAGATAATTGTAATCCGATTAACATAAAATTAAAGGTTAACTTCCTAAATTAACCTAAAAACTCCCAAACTTTGCAATGAAATTCAAATTGCTTAAGGATTACCACATTGACAGAATTAGCTAAGGATTAGGCCTTAAATGACTTGATTAAGTTATGGAAAGGATAACAATGCATAATCTAAGCTCTTCACTAAGTTAAGACATTGCTATGGTTAAGATAAGACCTTATCTTTAGCTATCATAAATTGATCTTGGGTTATTTCATCAATTAATAGGCATTAGGCTTAAAGTTCAAGAAGTTCTAATCCTAAATTTCATATTTAAGATTAGTACCCTCATGATTAATCAAAGTAGATTTCTAGAACCTTGATTAAAACTGTATAGTTTATTGATTTTTCAATGATTAAAATAGATAACTATCGAATCCTTAATTATCTTTCATCTCATTTTAAGTGGCCAACTCAAAACAAGAATTAAGAACTTAAATAAACAAAGATTATCATAAAATAATGTGTTTAGAACTCAATCAATCCATTTAAGAACCTATCCTTAGCTTTAAATTAAATTAAAACATCATATATATAAGCAAGAAAAATTATATTGAAACAAGACAACACATGTTCTTGCAATATATGAACAAAAGGAGTAAAACAAGAGAGTTAAAGGTTTAGATTGCAGTAAATGTTTTTCCAAAATGATAGACAACCTTCAATCTTATTTAAAAACCCCTGAGAATCATTAAAACAACCTGAAAATAAAAATTACAAAGCTGGAAAAGAAAAATAGAAAAGAAAACCTAACATAGAGAGTTCGATTAAATATACTATAATCTGCCTAAGTCTCCTATTCTTCTCCCCAAAAACTGGTAACTAGTCTTCATTTATATGTCCTCTATAGGTTATATCCAAGTGGACAAATTGCAGCAAGTAGGAGAGTGAATTCCAGCTAGTTTTCGAGTGACAAGGAGTTAAATGGCACTTAGCACTGAGTAAAATGGTGTTGTTTAACCCCCTACGTTTTAGTCCCCCATTGAACCAATGCACGAGTTCTGTATAGTAAAATGACGGGGTGATAGCTGCTGCAGTTTATCTCCTAAAATCTGATTTTTCAGCTACAATTTTGTGATTTTCTTCACTTTTAAGTATTCAACTGCAATGTACATCATTCTAAAAGATAAATAGACACTTTAACATCAAATTGGAGTAAATGTACCTTAAATCATAATCAAATTAACATAAAAATGCAATAAATTAAAGTCCTATTAACTCCCCCACATTTAAGTTTTTCTTGTTCTTGAGCAAATC
>JAOXYD010244427.1:0-30472 GCA_028565735.1 Pinacopodium congolense
TTAAAGCATAACCAAACTTTAAACAAGATTAAATGGAGAAAAAGCAAAGTCTTAACCATAGCTTTGTTTTAATTTTGTGAAGGAATTTAATCAGACATTAAACCTATTTTAAACTCAAATAAATCATCAAACATCTAATCCATAGCTTATTTACGCATTTGGTAATTTTCAAAATTCTTCAGAAGTAATTAAAAATCGTTTTCAAAGTGTTTAAGCAAAAATAGCCAATTTTATCCTTTTTCCAATTTTCAATCAATTTCTTTAGATTTTCCTAAATAGTTATAATCCAATCAACTTGGTAATTAAGTAACAATTTCCCCGTGGGATTGACACTCAGAGTTTTAAATTTTACTCCACTTTATTACTTCTGTGATGGGTGCACTTGCCTAAAAAGTCTGTTGGTTTTAAAGTAAAATCATTTTAAAACACTCGTCATTTTTAAAGTAACGTAACCAATGCAGTAGGATCAGATCATACATCTCACATTCATGGTTAGTAATTTTGCATATAAGATGTATAATTGAGAGGATTTGTGTGTGAAATTTTTTTTAAAGATCCTTTTGATACACTAAAATGCTTTTTGGGATCTGAGTTAATGTGTGCAGTAAAGGTTATATGAAATGGAGAGTTTGAAAATCATAGAAAGTGTTTAAGGTTAGACTATTTGAGCATAGGTGATTGGGTTAGATTATGTGAATGTGTTAAATTTTATATTAGAAAGTGTTTGAAAAAGTGAAATGAAATTGTTACAAAGTGTTTGGAAGTGTTACGATTTGTTTTGGGGTTTTGGATGAGATTTTTTTGTGAAAATTGTGTGAAAACTAGTTCATGCACGGACTTGTTAAACATTACTAGTAGACTAATGGAGCTTGATAGGTTGACTAATATATATGATTTAGGGTGATTGGTTAATCAATGGGCATGTATTAATTAATCAGTTAATGATTAATTGATACCTATAGGTTGGTCGATCGGTGTTTCGTTCAGATGTGTTATAATAACTATTTTTTAATGAGAAAATGAAATAAATGAATTTTAATGATGTTTGTTTGATGTGTCTAAGTTTTAAATGAAATAAAAACCAAGAATCTCAACTAAACATGACAAACTTACACAATAAAACAAGTGCACCTATTGCTATGTAATAAAGGGGTTACGAGTCCAAGTTGTTGATTCATGAGGATTGCACTATCAGTGTATTCCTATCCCTAGTATCTAGCCTATTCAAGACGTGATTTATTGATGATTTGAATAAAATAAACAAAAATAAATGAAAGCAAACCTAAAAGAATATGGTATGAATTAGCAAACAATAATGAAAGTAGGATCTATGTAGCTAATCCCTCTAAGATGCACGGGTATTCATTGTTGCGCCTTGATCAACATGTTTTCCAAATTTTCATGGATCGTAGGCTCCTTAAGTTAAGTTACACACTCTTTCGAGTTATATAATCCTATTTAATTTGATAACTTAAGTTAAAGTTCTCTCTATCTTAACTTAATTTGTTCTATAAACCCTACTAATTTAATTGAGTTCAAACTTAATCTGGACATCTTATGTAAGCTTATCTCCAGATCTTCATGCAAGATGCATTATATATGGATTGATCTGATCATACATTAGATTTCTCAATCTAAACATATGTAATCATATCATTAGAATTAAAGTTTACATTCGTATAACAAATGAAAACTAATGCCATTGATTCCATAAACAAATCTAATATAAATCTAGAAATTCAATGTTAAACCAAGAAAACAATGAAATACTACATCTTAGAGTTCATAACAACCTAATTCTCATAAGAGAATTAGTTTTAAAACTTTTTACAAATCACAGTAACAATCATAAGAGTAAGGGTAATAAAAAAGTTCATGTCTATAAATCTTGAATTCCTTGACTCCTTAATGATGTTTGATGTGAAATCCAAACTTGGCTTTGAGTTTAGTGTATTCTTGATCCATCTCTCCTTCAATCTTGTACATAAATGTATTTAGATGGCTTAGGGTTTAAGTTTCCACCCTTTGAGGCTTTTTAAAGGCTTTTAGAGGCAACAAGTTCTTGGGAAATAGGTGAATTTAGGTTTTAATCTGCTTGGAAAAACACAACCTAGGATATAGCCGTTTCCCAAGCTGTGGGTTCATAGCCTATAGCTTCTATCACTCTTCTAATAATACGCTCCCCTCTACTTGTCGTATGGCTATGGTATTTAACATAAGACTTCCTAATTTGATGTTCCAACTCCTCAAGTCAATCTCACATCTCTTCTAATTCTTAAAATGCATTAAATTTTCTACCAAAATCCTACAAAACATAATCAAATATTGGAAAACACATAAGTAGTATCTTATACATAAACTAATCAAATATCCAATCAAATCAGTATTATCTTATGCAAAAATTAATCAAATATCTAATCAAATCACAAGAAATTATGGTCTAATCCTAAGATAATCCTTTTAAGAACATGCCTAAAATATGCATAGTTTAGTTGCTATCATTTAACACTATAAAATAATAACAAAATGTCTAGTTGGGCACATTTTAACTAGAAACAGGTGCATTGGATAGTGTGTAAAGCCTTTTTTTATTATCTAGTGAATCAAATGCATGGGAAACATAATGAGAAGTGTTTTAAAATTTTTGCTTTGATGAAGTTTGGTGTTGCTTTTGGTTTGGATTGTTACTTTCATGCTTTAGTATATTTATCAGTTCCTTAAATACTTTTGGTTAGTTTAGTGTGATGAAGTGTATTTGTAAGGTAGTGGGATTGGAACATGAAAGTTGTATGGGGTTATTCTATAGCTTATTGAAAAAGAGTTATTGTAAGAGTTACAGTAGAGTTTGTGAAAAATGGAAAGTGATTGTAACATTGTTATTAATAGCGAAATTCCTAATAAAGCGTTAGGGATTGGATATAGATATGGCGTTAGACATCAAACCACTATAAATTAATTTATAAGTCACCCTTCCTATCTCATTATCTTCAAAGTTAATCCAATCATATTATTATATTATTTATTATAACTTCTAAATTTCAATTTCTTTTTTTCTTATTGAATAATTTATAATTTCACATATATTTCTTAATTATATTTTAGTGTAAGTTACTTTATTATATTAATCATTAAAAACTTTGACTTTCACATTTAGACTAAGAGGGAAATTTCAATTAGATGCAAAAGACTTAGAAAACTTAGTATCACCTAATTCACCCCATTTGAGATGCCATATAGAGACTAACAAATGAATTCTTCATTGGTATCATATTTAAGAACTTGAATCTTAACTCAAATTTGAGTTTTTACCATGGAATGAAAGGACTAAAATATAGTGAGGACCTTATCTTTAGGTTTTTAGTAAAAAGAGCCATGTTATGTCAGTCCAATCATCGACAAATATCATAAACTACTAAATCCTAAACATAGTAAATAATAAGGAAAGACCCCATACATTATTATGAATTTAAAAAAGAATAACGCTTTTATTCAAATTTAATGGATAATAAATGGATGAATTTTAGCTATGATGTATGTATCACATTTAAAGTTGAAATATGATTGAGAGGAAAACAAAGAAGGAAATGAGTGCTTCATATATTGAAATGAAGGATGCTCTAATCAGTGATGCCAAAACCAAATTTTGTGTTTGGTAGTGTCACTTGGATAGTGCATGTCATATACTTGGCCTATTGATCACCAATGTAGTATGAACCCCCTCTTTTAGTATCATGCCTATTGATCTCCCCTTCAAGAATATCCTAAATTGTAGTCTAACATGTTTTCTAAAGGGATCTTAATTGGAAACATGAGATAGAGAGATGTGATCTAGTTCAAGCTTGCCTTACTAATTTCACTGTCGGCCTCTAAAACCTTATGATTTTTTTTCCTTAAAGTTTATGACACCAATTGTTTGTGCATTTTATTCTCACTCTAACTTAATCAAAGCTAACCTAAAGCTTATTAAAGGCAAATGCAACCTATTAACAAGTAATATAGTAGACATAATTCTAAAGATTGTTTTACAGGAATCCACTATAATTATAAGGTCAGTTGATGTATGATTATCTAAAAAACCCAAATCATGGTAATAAACTAAACTAAACACTAAATAATCTAAATCACTCAAAATAATAATAAATCATAAAAACTAAGAAAAGGTTCACTAATCTCGAAGTAGGATTCAAGTTTTAATGGATGAATTAAGTTTAGCGATTTTCTACCGTGAATAAATCTAGGTATGTCCTCTAAAGTAAGATACAACTATAGATAAGTTAAAACATTATTTGTATTAATTCTATTCCATAGTTTGGTCATTTAATGAACTTAGATTAGTAGACATAAAGAATTGAAAGTTCAAACCCAAAAACCTTTTCTACATTTTAAACCCGTATAAGGAGTCAAAGTTTGGCCATTCATTGGCTTAATTGTGTTCTTTATCGATTTTTACAATAATTAAGGTAGATTTCTTATATTTATAATTACCTAAGAATCTATACTAGATAACCAATCTACAAAACTCAAATAAAAAAATCTTTACATGAAAAAGAACAATTCATATAGAGTTAATCCATTTACATATTTGGCCTTAGCTATTAATGAACTTAGCCACACATAACTTTAATTAAACATAAGAATATAATTGAAAAAGACATTATCATTGATGGAAGTAGAGAGTTATAATACAAGAAGAATAAAGAGTATGAGATAAAATTGAAATTGAGCTACCTCAATTTTAAATTTGCTCTAATCACTTGAATTTACTCTTGGAAGACCTTAACTTTCTACTTGATGTACCTAATATAAAAATTAAGAGAAAATTTATCTTTGAATAACCTAAAACAACTGAATTATCCTATAATTTTTTACTATAAATGGCTAGATAGGGATTATGGTTAATTAGAGAGTGAAAATCTCTGAATTTCCCTTAATTACTTAATTTAATAACACTTTTTGGGAATACAATGGCCTTAAAACAATAGTGCCATTCTAAGGTGCTATTGCTTCATTATCTTCAATATGGTCATTAACAGTAGTACCATTTTGTCTTTTGATTTAAAACTTGTAATATAATGATGGTTCACCTTGAGATCAATATTGCGTTTGGTTTTTTTATCATACTTTAGGACTATTATGATGCTTGATAGTAACATCAATGGTGTCTTTATAGGCCATTATTGGTCTTCTACCAAACTTGTCCAATTTAGCTCTTTTTGCACTGAACTCCTAAATTGAATGTGAACCTTCAATTTAACCAAAATCACTCATAAATAGAGAAAATTCTTAAATAAATAATGGTGAAAAATATAAAAAACACTTCTACCAATCACCCAAACTAGAACATTTTCTTATCCTCAAGTAATTTATCAAGTCACTCATTCAAAATTTTTCTAAGGGTCGTTAAATATCAATGAAGCATTTCAATTCTAACTAATGCAACTAGCATAGCTAGCATATCCTAATTTTTTTTGAAAGCATATCTTAAGTTTTTCTTGATCTTGAATTCACAACAATGGACAAAACATGCAATTAAGCTAATTCTCATGCATAATATCAATACTAAAAAAACTCATATGAACAATCATGTAAATTCTCCTAAGGTAATTTAATGGCATATGCATTTTATACTTTGTCATACCTTAATATTATTAAAATTTCACAAATAACTTAGGTTAGTGCATTTTACGCTTCATCTTGTCTTGACAAAAGCATTTTATGCTCTATCTTACCTTTTTCATACACACTCATAAATATTATTAAGTTTAGTTCAATTCAATCAATTTTAAACATTCCAAATTTTTTTAGATTTTTACCAAAACCTCTTATTTAAATCCACACAAGAATCCATATGAAGTCTTATTAAGAATTTAATGATCATGCATGAGGTAACTTCACACACATAGTTTATAATCATATAAAGAGTCAACTTTATATAAATGGTTTATAAACATAGTTAAGAAAATTCATGACCAATTACAAATTGATGACAGTTGACTATACTAGCTATATTAATCAAATCAAAGCACTTTAATTAACATTTAAGAGATCATTAGGAAATTTTTTTAAATGAGATATAACTCACTATTAACTTTTCAATAATTCAAGTGTAAAAAAGAATTCTATTCCTGGTTCCCTCCTCCATAATTAAGTTGAGCATTGTCCTTAATGTTTAAATAATGGAAATAAACACACAAAGAGAGTGAATGCAACATGAAAACTCCCCTGATATTATTCAATATGTTCTTTTTGATTAAGAGTAGTACAACTTACTAGAAAAGTAAAAGAAAAAAAAAGTTCCAAAATAGTAATATATAAATATCATTAATTAAAAGACAAAAAATAACGTATATTTGAGTGATATAAAAATGTATAACAAATATCCTTAACTCTCAAATCCTTAGATTGTAAATGCTCCTAAATCTAATCAATTTACATTTACTAGTAGTTTAACTTACTATTAATTGATAAGGATGTACTATGTAGGATTTTAGGACATAATTTGATGTGTTTTCATTCCTGTCTCAATATGAAATTGCCTAATTTATATATGTGTTTGATGAAAATACAAGCCATGCTTAAATTTTTGCATAAAATTGGTAAAGTTTTGATTTTTTTTTTCAAAAGATCAACACGAGCCTTTAATAGCATTGTTGATATCCATTTGAACCATTGTGACAATCAAGTTAGAAGAATCAATAGCTATCTTTAATAGTGCCATTGTAAAGTAAACAAACACCATTAAACATCACTCTATAGATAAAAGAATAATGTTTGTGTTAAATAACGTCATTAATCAAATATATTAAGGGTTGTTAAACTCTTTGAAAGTGTAATTTAGCACATGTTACAAGTACAAATTAGACCCGTCATACCTAAATTGACCTAAAATCTAAGGGGGGGCATATATAAGCATATTTTAGAGGACTTTATAGAAGTTTTTTTTAGTAATCTCTAGCAAGTCTTTTTCACATAGTTTAGGTTTCCTTTCTTTTATTTTTTTTCTCAACTTTAATCCCTTAATCTACTCCTTCGAACATTCAAAATCACTCTTAATTAGGATAACTTATTTTTGGGTGTACTCATATACTCTTTTGTATCTAACTCTTTCTATTTTATTAATAGAATATGTGTTTTTATATGAAATCTTTGTCTTTATTTATAATCATGAGTGGCTAATTTATTTAATAGCAAGGGATAGGTAAATAGATAGATTAATTGAGATCTAATTGCAAAATTATTTGAGTTTTTAATAATCTATTGTGGACTAATCATCTAAATATACTAATAGATAATTAAGGATAAGAAAAATTTACACTAATTTCTGAAAAAAATGATAAAAATGAAATTTAAATCAGCGAATGACCATGCATTAGTTAATTGTGAGGGTCTTAATTTTATAAGAGAATTTTAAATTTTAATTTTTTGATTTTTAAACCTATTACTTAAGTTTGTTGAATGACTAAATAATGAAATAAGATTAATAAAGATAAGGTGTTGACTTAACCATAGTTATGTCTTGAATTAAAAAAGATACCCTAAATCTAGCCACACAATAAATTTCAAGCTCAATTGATTTATTGAAACCCAAAACCTTATAGGGCCTATTTGGTTTCATTTTCTTTATTTATATTGTTCCTGTTTTTATTTTTAAAAAAAATAGAGAAATAGAGGAGGAAAATGTCTTTGGTCATATTTTGTTTTGTTTTTCTATTTATAAAATCAGAAAAAAATAGAAATAGATAAATAATAAAAATCTATTTTTCTGTGTTTTGAAAGTAGATTTTATAAAAAAAAATTTCTACATTGAAGAATTAACACAATCTATTAACTAATAATGTATTTAAAGGTTTATAAGATTGTTTTAGTCTAAGAATTTAAATTTATTTCACATTTAGTTATCACCACTAAATTAATTTTTATTACAAATCTCAACCAAATAGGTTTTTATTTTCATTTTTTATTACAAATGTCAACTTAAAGAAAAACGTAAATATACAAATAAGAAACAGAAAAAAAAGAAGTGACACCGGACGACCCCTTAACCGTGTAATTACTTCTTGTGATATTTTACTTTGATCAAGTCTTTTAATTAAGTTAGTAGTTTAATTTAATTTATTAAATTTAATTGGATTTCTCTAGATAATTACACATCAGTTGACTTACTAGTTATAGTAGATCCTTATAGAAACAATTTGTAAACTCATTTAGAATCAGTTTTATAACTTGTAATATGTATATTTTCTTAGAGTTGGTCTTAAGTGTGCAATCATGTTATTTTTAGATAGTCTATGAATTAGGGACAATTAAGACATTTGGGAGGATTAAAAATATGAAGAAAAAGTCTATGTAAATCATTGACAACCTATTTTAATGACATTGTTGTGTGTAATGAAGTTGTTATTGTAGCAAGAAATAAGTATATTAGTGATCCCTTATAATGGAAACATTGTTATTTCATAGACTGTCGTTGAAGCTTGCATATTAAACATCAATGATGTCATTTCATCCCCAAAACCTACCTTTAGTTCCTTTTCTCTTTTCCTTTCACTTGCTGTTACTCTCCTCCTTCTTCCCATATACTTCCTGTTTCATTGATTTTTCATTAGCAAAATACCACTACATCATTGATTTTGAGCTCATATCACCTTCACAGGGATTTTCTTCATCACTACAAACTTATTCTCCCGTTATTTTCTCTCTATCAGCATCTTCCTAATTTTCACCAACTTCATTACTATTTTTCTATGTTTAATCATTTCTTATATTTTTGGCCTAGATTTTTACTTTATTAGGTTCCCTAGCTCTAATATGTAGTTCCATACTAACTCTAGGCGTTTTTAACATTGTTGGCAAGCTAATATTCTGGTGTTGGTGAGGAATATTCTGGTGCCATGGAATACTTCAGTGATCATTTTTCAACATTCAATAATATATTCTAGTGACCTTGCTAGCTTATTCTATTTGAAATTTTCAATTTAATGGAACTAATGTCATTCCTTGTATCGATTTCGAGGAAGATCCCCATGTTCGATGCTTCACAGTTCACATTTTTCGAGCATGCTAGATAGTTCTAAGCCCACAATGGTGTAGTGCATGATAGCACTTTCTATCAAGGTCGAGTTCGACATCATCAGAGTCTTTTGAGCACTAGGTTGGGAATCGGTGTTAATTTGGATGTATCATACTACCCTAGCCTTATGAGGGAGTTATATGTGACATTAAGAAAAAGGACGAGATAGACATCACTGAAGTTTGCTCTTCAAGAGAGGATTATCATTGCCATGCTTAGCAATAAGGTGATACTGAGGATAAGCAGTTTAAATGAGGTTAGATTTCATGATATTTATATATTACATAGGATGATTCAAGGATTAGGTATTCTATTTGATATCCCCTTAGCTAGTTTCATCATACCTTATAAATGTAATATGGTTCAAATTTAGAGTTGAAATGAGAAATTATAGGTTTCATGCATGCTCATCAAGATCTTTAGAGACCTCAAAATAAGTTTCAAGGGAGAGAGGTTCATCCACTAGGCACCTCCGTCATTTTGTACTCCATATTTAAGTTATGGAAATATGGTAAAGTTCGAGGATAGTGGTGCAATATCCAAGTGCACTTGCTGAGAGCCAATGAGTGAATTTATGATCCTAAGGCTCCAAGGCCTACTCCTAATAAGGAAGATAGTAAGGATGAGACTTTTGATTAGGCATCCCATCAAGCCCACACCCTCCATTCCATATCCATTACCCAGCAGGGGTCCCTACACCTTCATACCCTCTAAGCTACCAATAAGTGCCCTACTTGAGATACTTACAAGGAAGGAAAGTAAGATGAATCATATGTAGTGACAGATTGATTAGTTCTAAGAGCACATAAGAGTTAGGGACTCAAGACCTAGTATTTGGTGATTATTGATTGTGATTGTAAATGTGATTTTTGCTAAAAAATGTTATAATCTCATTATTAATGATATTTAAGTTTTTTTTATCTCACGTGCACTTTATTTTCTTTATTTTTTTGAGTTAGCTATAAACTCTCAAATTTCAATGTAAACATATGACTTAATAAATTAAATGGAGTTATCCTTGTTCTCATTTCTCTCATTATATGCTTATTTTGATTTTTTAA
Source organism: Pinacopodium congolense (assembly GCA_028565735.1). NCBI lineage: Eukaryota > Viridiplantae > Streptophyta > Magnoliopsida > Malpighiales > Erythroxylaceae > Pinacopodium > Pinacopodium congolense. The sequence goes on from JAOXYD010244427.1 coordinate 10,132, forward strand.
ACAATGGGGATAATGTTTTTCTTGAGTGTAGGGGAAGGAATTAGGAAAAAATTGTCATTGCATTTAATATTATTGTGAATCCAATAATGATTTATTTTATAATTCATGAAAAGTTTTTCTTAATGACCACCTAAATATTAATTATTGCGCTTTAATTTGATTATTGAAGCTAATATGGTTAGGACTAATCAATTTGTGATAAATTATTAATTAGCTTAACTATAGAATGAGCTATGTATATGATTAAATTTGTATGCATGATTATTAGATTTGGATGAAATTTCACCTGGATTTTTATGTAAATTTGAATAAGGTGTTCAATTTAAATAATTAAACAATTTTGGTAAAATTAAAAAATTGAAATGTTTGAAATTAAGAAAATTGAATGGAGATTGATTAAATTTATAAAAGAAAAAAGAAAAAAATTAGCATAAAATGTAATTACTAGGACGTGATGGAGCATCAAGTGCACTCTAAGTTAAAGTGAAAAAAAATTACAAATAAGGCATGAATGAGCATAAAATGCACATGCCATTGAATTGCATTAGAATAATTTGCATGATCATTCATATGAATTTCTTAGAATTTAATATGATGTATAAAGTCGGACTTGACTACACGTTTTAGCCATGGTTTCAAATTCATGATCAAAATTAAATTAAGATATGATAGCTATGCTAGTTTCCTTAATTTGAATTAAAGTAGCATGCTTGACATTTGGAAACTAATATGAAAATTTTTTGAATGAACATCAAGATACGTTGCTTGAGAACAAATAACAAATCAAGTGTGGGGATATTAAGAATGGTGCGTTATAAAGGATTTTAGGACATGATTTAATGTGTTTTCTCCCATTTCTCAATATAAAATTTTCTAATTTATATGTTCTTTCTATAAAAAGGTAGGTTCATGCTCAAATGTGGAGTTTTATACGAAATTGGAAAAGTGTAGATGTTTTCACCAAAATATCATCGTGGTTCTTCAATGTCACCATTGATCTCCATTTGAACCATTATTTTAGTCAAAGTTAGAAGAACGAAGGATGTCTTTAATGGTGTCATTTATGGGGTGAGCAAACCAACATTATGTATCACTGCACAAATAAAAGACTAACATTATTATTAAACGACATCATTGATCAGTAACATTAAGGGCTGTTAAACCCTCTTAATCTTTGGTGAGTCTTTTTTAGATAGTTTAGGTTTTCTTTCTTTTATATTTTCTCTAAATTATGTATTAGAGACTCAAGAATGATTTTCAAGGTTCCAAGGAGTAGATTAAGGGATTGGAGTTAAGGTTAAAATTAGGATAGTTTATTCTGGGTGTATTCTTATATGCTTTTATTCTTTTATATCTAAATATTATTGTTTTATAAATAGAATATGTGTTTTTATATGAAATATTTATGTTTATGGTAAACATGAGTGGCTAATTTGTTTAATGGCTAAGAATAGGTAAGTAAATGGATTAATGAGTTCTAATTGCTAAATTATGTGTTGATCTTTATTTATTTAAGTTTTTAATCATTTATTATGGATTGGATATCTAGAAAAAAAACTCATAGATAATTAGATATTCAAGAAATATACCATAGTTACTAAATATATATATAAATAGTGAAATTTAAATTAGTGAATGACCAAACATTTGTTAATTATGATGGTCTCAATTTTAGAAGAAAATTTTAAGATCGAACTTCCTGATCTTTAAGCTTATTACCTAAGTTTATTAAATGATTAAAAAATGGAATATCACTAATAGCGAAGAGGCATTGGCTTAATCATAGTTGTATCTTGAATTAGAGAAGATACCTTAGATCTAATCACATAATAAATTTTAGACTTAGAGAAGATACCCTACATTTGCTCTAAGTAATGGTAACTATAATAAACTCTCAAGTAACCAATTAGAAGATCAAATATAAGCAGTGACTAGTGACTCAATTTATTTGTAGGGCACTCTTAATAGAAAAAATCAAGATCAAATGTGATGAAGTCACCTTAAAAGGCTGTCAGGCTGTTGCTCATACACTATGCCTTCTTTGGGTACACCTAATAGAGTAGGCAAGTAAGTATGAGTGATTATGATGTGTATACCTCATATGATGGATCTAATCTTGATGATATCTTCCTCTTTCTTTTATTTTATCTTGGCATATAACTCAGGGACCAAGTTGGGTAATATATGCCATCCAAGTGAAACACTGAATTTCATCTTAGTAACTGAAAAGCATTCAAGATATCAAAACTTCATATCTACTGTGGGTGCTAAAGTGCACTCTACCACAATATCATTGTAACTATAGTCCTCGAACCACCTAGTGCTATCATTTGACATGAAATGTGAGGCATCGTGTGAATTTGCTTCCTTGAGTTAGATGAATGGGTGGTCCTCACTACCATCAAACTAAATTTGTTAATGAAATTAGATTATACGCATCACCAAAAAATAATTTTAATGCTCATCAAAATATTCTTTAATTTCCAAAATATTCCACTAACACTCCAATATTACCACTAGTGATAAAAAAAAGTGGCTATAAATTGTGTTAAGAGGTAGATTTAGAGGTGTTGAGCCTACTAAGCTATGAAAATCATCCAAATACAAGAGAAATCCACTCAAAATGATGGAAAATAGAAGCAACTATGGGTTTGCATAGAAAATCAGTGAGTAAGGAATAAAACGGAAAAAAAGGTAATTTTGGTGAGAAAAACCTCCAACAAGATTCTAAAACAAATTAAAGTGACAAAGGGGGTTTGTTTAGTGAAGACATAGGTAAAAGGAGGAAGTTTGAAGACAAAAAAAAAAATGATCCCGTTTGAGGATGAGCAACGTGATTTTCATCGGGCTATAATGACAGTTGGGGCTGACTATAATAGTGTCATTGAAGGGTGTTGTTAATGTTTGAAAACTCTTTTGACGTATTGCTACAATGTTGGTTTGACTAGCACACAATGGTGTTATTAAAGGTTGTTGTTTAGACATTGACTTGTGTTTTTTTTTTTTACATACTTTCAAACTCTTTTAATGTCACCTATTTAAGGATCACCTAAAGCAAAATAATTGTCCACTTAAAAATTTCAGAATTCTCAAGTTTATTCTCTAAAAATAAACATAGGATTGAAGCTCTAGTGGTAAACTTCTTTAAGAATTTGTTGTAGTTATTAGTAATATTAGCTATTGCTCCACAAAATATCTAAATGATTCCTCCATCCTGGATTGTAGTTGTTAAAATATGAGCCTGTTGTTGCCTATTGTAATTTCCAACATATTGGACCTCTTTTAGCCCTTAGGTAAAGGGACTTCCAACTTGATAATCCGAGTTACCCTTAGATCTAAACTCCACCAACATCATTAACTAGACTATCCAACTTCCTTTTAGAACCTCCACTTGAGCTACTCAAGCTATTGTATCATTTATCACATGAGCTCTATAAGGCCTTCTTAAGTGTCTATTCGAATGGTGCTAGAATTGTTAATTTCCATATCTTTAAGAAGCTTGTATGCTTGATTTGCAATCTTGCGCATCAAATTTCCTACAATAGTTACATTTATAGTATTGTGGGTAGAAGGTATTACATCTACATAGAAGATATCTACTTGTTACCAGATACTTAAACCATTACTTGTGCATTTTACGAACATTTTTCTAAATCTTTCCTATGCTTTATATAGGCTTTCCTTCTAGCATTGAATGAAAGATGTGATCTCTGACTTTTTCTTGGCTATCTTAATTGGAAGAAAAAAATTAGTCAAAAATATCTTCATTAACTCATCCCAAATGATATAGATCTAGGCTAAAAAGTGGATAGCCATGCTCTAGCCTTATCCTGAAGATATAATAGAAATAACCTTAATTTCATTGCATCTTTCAAAACTACTTTATCTATTAAAAGATTACATTTATTGAAGAATATCTCTAGATTGTTGTTAAAATCTTCTAATACCAAACCACCAAATTGTTAGACTTTAACCATGGAGATAATCCCTAGGGAATCTCAAAATTATTTATATTGACCTTTGATTTGACAATGCTAGCAAATGGTTTATTGTTTTTCCCTATTGTTAAGTTCATCATAGTAGGCTCTCTTCTTTCTTCAATAGCACTAAAATTTTGTTCATGCGTGATCTAGTCTTACTCCAACTCAATCAAATCAACCTAAGACCAACCAAAGGTGTCACTCAATGTATGATTATCAAGAAAGTCCAAATTAAGATGATAAACTAAACTAAACATTAAATCATCTAAATCACTTAACTAAATGCTATATCACAAACAATAAGCAAAGGTTAAGTAATCTCAAAAGTCTTTCTAAGGATTTGCGTTTTAATGGATGAATCAAGTCCAAGGAGTTTTTGTACGGAAAAATCAAGGGTATCTTCTCTAAAGTAAGATAGAGTTATGGTTAAGTTAGATCCTTATCTCTATTAAGTCTATTCCATTGTTTGGTTTTTTTATTGAACTTATAATAACAAGCATAAAAAATAGGAAGTTCAAACCTAAAAGCTCTTTTCAAAATTAAGATCCTTATAAGCAATCAAATTTTGGTCATTCATTGAGTCAATTGTGTTGTTTATTAATTTTTCTCGTAATTAAGGAAGATTCTAGTCTTAAAATGCATCTAAGAGAGGGGTGCATTAGGGGCATTGAAAATTCTAAGATAAAGCACAAAATTCATGATTTAATAAAATGAATTCAATATACACAAATACTCAAATAAGTGACTTGTATATTAATCAATGATATAAATAGATTTATAAGTTAACCAATTATCTAAACATAATAGGGAGAAGAGAGACAAATAGAATTATACTAGTTTGAAGAGATCCACTTTTTGTTATGTCTAGTCCCTAAAAAACCCTTGTTGAGATTTTGCATTATAATAAGAAGAATAATGTTAGAAATACAATCCTTATTCTAGGCTCAAATATAACCTTTTCAATCCTTTTCCAAAGGCTTAAGGATAACCTTTTCCTTTTATATTTAAAAAACACACTTAAAAGAATTTCTCTCAAGAAAAAATTGATGTATTTAAAGGCTAAAAAAACAGATGTTGATGAGTGCAAAAACATGCTTAAAATACTTAGAAATACCAGTTAAAGCCTAAACTCAAAATCACTAGTAGGTTTATCACTAATGACCAAATGATAAATTTATCTAACTAACCTACTATGCAGTATAGCACGTCAAGGTCTATTCTATAGAGAGTTGGTAATGTTCTTACGTTATTACTAATGCTACTCAAAAGAAAAAGAAAATGAAAGAAACTCCGTGTTGTGAAGGAATTAAATTAGGCTAAAAGAAAATTAATGAAAATAAGGCAAAGAGACAAGAAACAACTAACAACTTTTGATGCATGCTAAAACATGCTTAAAATACTAAAAAATACTAGCTTAAAGGCTTACAATCACATATAAAACACTTCTTAATGCTCAAAACACTTGAATGATTGATTTCTCAGCTCTTAAATAATGAAAAATAATGTAAAACAACCTAGTTATAGCCTTAGGATGTCAAACTAGTTTTTTTTTTTGTTACTGTTACATAACAATGAAATGCATTAAAACTTTGTTGTCATTGAGAAATATCTATTGAAGCTTGATTTTGCTATTTAATAGAAATTTCTAGGGAATTTAGGGGTGTTGTTTATACTCACCATTTTACTATCCAACATATATGTATAATGAGACCTCCAAAATTGCCATTAATCCCTTCCATAACTATTGTTGAACCCTTAAAACACATGAAAACTTGTCCAAAGAAATTTAGCCTAATCAAAATTAATTCCTAACACATTTATACACGTTCTAAACTCATAAACTCATCCAAAACCTTTTCAAAAACATTTTCAGCTTATTAAGAGGATTATTAAAACTTTTCACATATAATTCCTCTTGATTACACATCCTATATACATTTTCTAAAATATGTTTGTAATTATACATGGACGAGTTAAATGAAATTTACAGTAAAAGATACAAACACTAACCTAAATAAATACTATTGTGATTTCCCAAAAGTTTAAGCCTCGATCAATTTACCATTAGTTATTTCTTAACTCCAAAACCCCATATCCAAGTTCTTTTATGCTTCATCTTAAATACCTATCTTTTAAACACTTAAAAGAACAATAAAATATTGGTCCAAATAATGTTTTTCCATCATAAAAACAAGGCAAACCTCCCTTGGTTCAACATTCTCCCTTTTTTTTTGACAATGATAAAACCATGTGATATCTATTATACATTTCAAACAACCACACATAATTCCAAAATCACATATACTTAATACCATAAGGTCATCATTCAATATTTAATTAATTTCACAAATACAAAAGCAATTCAAGGACTTCATCTTTTCACATAAAAGTATCATAAGCATCAATTCCTTAAAAGTAGCTAATTGCCCTTAAATTCATCACAATCATAGAATAAAATCAATTTCAGGATATTTTGAAATTACACACTTCCTATAAATCGGCAACTCTCTTTGAACTTATATATGATACAAAAATTGAAAAATTTCTACTACTTTGCTACCCCTCCCTTAATAAACATAATATCATATACATCCCTCCCCATTTTTGGGATCATTAACAAAAGGTAAAAATAAACATGTAACAAACTTTAAACAACACAAATCATAAATTTTAGTTCATAAATAAAATCATAAACAACTTCTAGCAATCATAAGGAGCTATCATTTATTATGCCTATCTCTCTTAAAAATTTTTGATCATTTTTTAAAAATCCAAACTTTACTACTGAAATCATGAATGAATCATATTAACTTCATAAGAAAAAGGATTTAAAAATCATGACACTCCCCCTTTCATAAAAACAATTTCTAAAAGAGGCATTACTCCCCATTTTGCAAAAACAACCCAAGGCAAAATTATAACACAATTCAATTGGTTAATGGAAATTCAAACAACTTAGTTTCATGATCAAACATCTCAATAATTAAAACATCATATTCTAAAACCCAAATTTTCAGCTATTAACGTAAAAACAATGTTATAGACAAATGACTCGTTAAACGTCATTGAGGCCTATCTCAAAAATTTTAAAATCATCAACTTGTTTACTTCTTAAAAAAATCATGCATTTTTAATTAAGAAAGGTTAACTCCCCCCTAAGTGGAACAATTTTTAAATCACATCCAAATGTTTAGAAGAATAATCCAAATGACATGCCATGATCTTTTTAAAAGTAAACATGCTTGAGGGAATTCAAAAGAGCACATGATATATAGAAATTATTGCAATATGAAATCATAAAATAATAAAATAATTTTGTAAAAAAAAATCTTTTATCAAAAGAATCAAGGATCCCCCTTTCATGAGAGGGATGGGTGATCAAAATAAAAAATTATGAATAATCTTTATCATTCATATGAGTCCAAATACTTCTTTATAAAATTTTATTCTAATGTAAAATCAACATGACATTCATAAAGCATCTAAGCACACAACGTTAATCAATTATTTTTTCACATCATTAAAATTGTTATAAAAAATAATCTAGACTCAATTATTCCAAAATATCATATCAAATAATCAAATCATAATTATTTTATTTTAAGAATGGTGTCAAGTTTGACCTCCTTTATCATACATAACCAAATATCTTAAAGTCTTCTTCCTTGGTTCAACAATGTATCTTTGATATCATATTTTTATACTCTTAAAGTTACACTTGAATACTTACAAGACAAAGTTAATGTATCTTTGGTATCCATATCATTTTAGATTCTTAAATGTTAGTGGTATACCTATCATAACCATATGATGAAAGATTCATATTTTTAGTTTTATCATATCAAAAATGAGCTACATGTCTATAATAGCCACAATAAGTACAAGAAAAAAGTGCTTGTATTCTATATGGACTCATATAATTATTTCTAGGTTTAAAATCATTGTAAGACCATGGTTGAAATTTTTGCCTAGAATGAGAAAATGATCTTCTATCATTAAACCTTTGATGAGTAAATCTTCTAGGTTTAGTTTTGTGACTATACATACAAGCGTGATGCCTTTACCTAGATTATGGCCTACTAGATGATGCATTATGAGTAAGAGACCTAGGTGGAGATTCATCTTCTGAGTACATTCCCTTAAAAAAAATAGTTTTACTACATGATGGTCAATTTGCATTACTATAACCTCAACCACGTTTGACATTAATCATCTTTTAAGCACTTAGTATGGTTTATAATTTCTGATTACCTTTGTAAATTTTGTAAAGGATTCCTTAAGGCTTTCTACTTCATTCTATAATAAAATGTTTTCATTTACTAAGTTATCATTATCATTATTGATTGATTTTAATCCTTGCATAATTCTTTTTTTTCTAATTTATACTTATGTAATTCCTTTAGAGATTTCTTATGTCTAGCATGCAACTCCTTGTTCTTCCTAGTTAACTGTTCTATATGTTCTAACACTTTTTTATAAGCGTACTCAACATCACACTCATTATCATTATGATGAGAATGTGAAGAAGATACCTCATCTTGTGCCATAAAGCACACATTTGCCACTTCTTTGTTTTCAAAGTCACTTGATTCGGTCCATGTGGCCTCTAATGCTTTCTTCTTCTTTGATTCCTTTTCTCTCTCATCCTTCTTCTCCTTTCTTTCCTTCTTGTCTTTCTTCTCTTCTTTTTTCTTTTTCTTCTTATTATTCTTCTTGGAGGTATGGGTATTATGACCTCAAATGACCTTTTTTACTACATTCAAAATATGTTATATTAGCTCATTTATTTTTAGAGAAAGACTTACCTCTTTTATGCATAGATGCCTTCCTTATGAATCTCTTTAAGTCTATGATAATAAGGGAAAGTTCTTTATTTTTTTTAAAATTAGGATTCTTCATTTTCTATTTCCTTCTTCCTTGTTGCCTTAAATGCTATATTATTCCTTTTAGGCATGCCTTACTTTTCTCGGGTCTCCTTCATCCATATCACATACTTTAATAATGAGTCAATAAGTTTATCAAGGGTGAGAATGTTAAGATCCTTCACTACTTAAATTGTGGTCACCTTAGCTTCTCATAACTTTAATAAAGACCTAAGGATCTTCTTAACAAGTTGAACATTCGAATAGGTCTTACCTAAACCATTTAAATCATTAACTATATTAAGAAAGTAAGCAGACATGAAGAAGATTTCTTCATTATACACAATTGGAAAAAGTTCGCATAAATGAGTAAGCACACTAATTTTACTCTTTACTACTTAAGTTGTGCCTTGTTTGTGAATTATAGTTCATGCCAAATTTTGTATGCAGTTTTGTACATAAAAACTCTATTGAATTCAATTATACTTAAAGCATAGTACAAAGTATGCATAGCTTACTATTAAGAGAGGTTAATTTCCTTTCTTCTTTATCCCATTCAAGTTCTTTCTTAGGCACTAATTCATTTCTTATGAGTTTGGTAGGCATCAAGGTCTTTTGAGAAACTATCATCCTCAATTCTATGCTATCACCCATTAAATTACATCTCATCTTATTTGGGTCAAATTAACACTATTTTCAAGTTTTATTTGATGTAAATTTGCCCTATTTTAGTGCTTAATTGTTTAATTATTAATTTAAAATATTTAATTTGGAGGTTGATGTGAAAAATGGAAGAATTATGTAAAAAGGATGCAAATATATCAACTTCCAATCTATCAATGGTGGTCTAGCCAACCAACGTTGAAGGATATCATAATAGCTCATCAATGACATTTAATTGCTCTTCAACAATGTCGTTATTCTTTAGTGTCTAACCATTGTTGTAGGTAGCTGACACGTTTTTTATAAAGAAATTCAATAATTGCAGTTTGTTTTTATCTTCCATTTACAGTAACTCCTTCCTTATAAGTAAAGGACGTCTCTAAGATTTAGAATCAAGAAGTTTTAGGCATCAAACATGCTTATTTTCTTCTATTTTCAAATTAGCTTAGTTTAGGTAGCTTTTCTTAGGTTTTTAATTTCAATCTTTTGTAATTGAACTTTCCAAATTATTTTATGGATGCTAGCAATATATATATGTGATTTATAGATAGATTACCATATGGGGATGTGATTTGGTGACATCTAAATTCTTAATTTCGTGTATTATTGCTGTTATTTTAAATTAATCAAAGTTTTGTGTGTTTTATGCTATATTATATGTTCTTTGATTAATTTCATGTTCTAATTTTATTTTTAGTTAAGTTCAGGTTATTAAATAATTTAATTGATGTATGTATATCATTTATGAGCTAATCTTTGTTTATCTGAGTCTTAAATTCTAGTCTTAACTTAATATAGAATTAGATTAGAGAACTCTACCTATGTTTTTGGAAAAATCAATAAAAAATGTGGATTAAATCATTTAATAACCAAAATCTAGTTAATAATAAGGATACTAGCTCTAAAATAGGAAATTTTAGGACTAAATTTCTTGATCTTTAAACCTATTACTAGAATCTGATGAATGACCAATCTTCAAAATAGGGCTAATAGAGATAAGGTATTGATTTAACCATAACTGTTTCTTGATTTTGTGAAGATTTCTAGATTAAGCATCACAAACTTTAGAAAATCAATTAGATCGTTGATCACTTGAACCTTTAGTGAATAATTGGAATTAGGCAAATCAATCTTGAACTCCTACACATTAGTTGAAACTTTCTATGATTGTTTTTAGTTTATTAAACTGTAAATCTGAGTGCTTTAGATAGTTATAATCTAAGTGACCTAGTCGTTACATTATTTTTTTGTGGGATCGACATTCAAACTCAATTTTCAATCCATTATATTACTTGTAAGTTAGGTTCACTTGCCAACAAGTTGGTTTTAAAACAAAAATTTGAAATGATACTAAAATATTTAAGTAGATAAAACCATTAACACATCCTAGTATTCTAATATAGGTAATTTTTTCCATTAAAGAAGGTGTCCTTTTTTGTATTTTGTCCTTCCAAACTAGTTTAGGGAGAAAAAGTGTTCATCATTTTTGTTATATGACCTTTCCTTACAAATTCTCTAGAGTTCACCTACGTGAGACCTATACTCTAATACCAATTGCTAGTCCTAGATGGCACGTAGGGGATGGATTAAGGGCTTTGAAAATTCCAAGATAAATTTCTACGTTTACAAAAAAAAAACTTTAAACACTTTTGTGGAAGTAGATAAAACAAAAAATTTGAGATTTAACAAAATGAATTTAACGTACGCAAAGCACAAATAAATTACTTGAATATTAATCAATGATATAAAAAAATATTTATAAATTAATCAATATTCTAAACATAATTGAAATAATTGCATAAATGTAAAAGAGTACGAAAAAGAGAGAAAAATAGAATTATACTAGTTTGAAAAATCCGTATTTTGCTATGTCTAGTCCCCAATAAAACCTTGTTGAGATTTTGCAATATAATAAGAAGAATAATGATAGAGATACAATCCTTATTCTAGGTTTAAAGATAACCTTTTAAATCCTTTTTTAAAAGGCTTAAGGATAACCTTATCCTTTTATCTCTCAAAGACACAGTTGAAAGAATTTCACTCAAGAATAAATTGATGTATTTAAAGGCTTAAAAACAACTTTTGATGAATGCAAAATTGTGTTCAAAATACTAAAATATACCAGTTTAAAGACTAAACTCAAATCACTTGTAGATCTGTCGCTGACCACCAAATAATAAATTTACCTAACTATCCTACAATATAGTAGGGAAAGTCAGGGTTGATCCAACAGAGAGCTGTAGGGTTCTTATGCTATTCCTATTGTTGCATAAATGAAAAAGAAACTAAAAGAAACCCCTTGTTATAAAGGAATTAAACTAAGCTAAAAGACAATTGATGAAACTAAAGCAAAGAGGAAAGAAACAAATAATAAGAACAAAAAAATAGGTAGAAGATGTTTTCTAGATTCATGAATTGTAATCAATCATAAAATATATGTAAATTGTGTTATGTCTAATATGCTAGCCTTTGGATATAAATAAGATCTTGTGTCTTAACTTCCTACATTTTTAGATAAGCCCTATATGATAGAAAACTTTCCCCTAATCATGGGACATCCTAGAACAAGCTCTCTGGATTTGGTGCTGCAACAACATTAAGAATTAAGGAACTACTAAATTAAGCTATAATCACTCAAGCTCAGAGTATGTAACTTAGATAATTGAAATACTAGACTAATTGGTTAAGTTTACCTACAAAACCAATTAACCTATTGTCATTTATGGTTTTTGCTAATGAAAATTACGGATCAAAAGCTAAAACCAAGCAATTGAACTAGAAATTACACCTAGGTTGGCCAATCCTATTAGTTGATACCTAATTCATGGCATTAATTTTAAATTCCAACTCATTCCTAGTATAAATCACAATGCCCATTCAAAACCCATTCCAATTCTCACAATCATCATCCATAAATTGGTAAAATACCTTCAAATGCAATTAAAATTTAACTAACATACTAAAATTAACACAAACACAATCTAAAATTAAACTAAACAACGAATTAAATTCAAAAATCATAAAGGTAATAAAGATTAAAAAGGCTGAAAAATAAGGTTTAACATTAAACTAACCAAAATAAAGGTTTAATAATCATTTAACATAACCTAAATGAAATATATGAAAAAATAAAACAAAAATAGAAAAATACAATAATAACAACATAAATAAACTAACAACATATTTGAATCTTTGAGCTCTCTTTTCTTATTATTTTCAATCAAATTAAGTTCAAATAGCTTTGAACCTACAATATAATCAAAATAACTTATAAATATGAAAATTTTATAAATAGTTATGAGTGAGAAAAATGTTAAAACATGGCATAGAAATCAATATAAATCATTTATAATAGATGCCTCACACTCTTGTAGTTGCTAAGGTAAGAATCAATGATGCTAGAATTACTTGCATTAGTATTGCGATACCTTAAATTTCTGTAGCTACTAAGGTGAGATACCTTAAATACCTTAGATATTATTGGAAAACTTAATCAACCATCATAAATAAAACAATCAACTCAAACTATATTTAAGGAGTTTTCTTGTAATACTCACAATGAATCCTAATAAGATATGGTATAAACTCCACACAAATTACATACACTATAAAAAATTGCTAAAGGAAAATAGATAAGCTATGATTCCTTTTTTGTGTTCATAGAAGTAGCTAGTAAAATGGAAGGAATCTAAGAATTCTATAAAAGAAGATCCGGCTAGAAAGTTATAGAAGGAGATTAGGATGGAATGTTAAGGCTAGACATCTCTAGCCTCACTCAATTCTTCAACCAACCCATGTCAATCTTAGCTTAGAATGTAAGAGGTTTGAATAACTAATAAAAACAATAAGCTCTTATTTATTTATTTTAAGTCTCTTAAGCCTCCCACAGTTGAACTTTTAGAAATAAAAATAAAAATTCCAGGTTTTAATAATTGTTGGCTCTTAAACTAGGGTTAAACAACTATTACATATCATTATTATCATGCCAATAATAGGATGATTATTACCTATAAACCTGATCACTTGGAAATTAGAGGCCAATTTTCCACTCATCAACTTGTTTATCTTACTACCACATTTAGAGATACCCCTCAATAGATCAATTTCACCTTTTTATATGCATACAACTTTGATTTATAAAGGAGTAAGCTCTACAAGAAGTTAGTGGAGCTAAGTGAAAACATCTCCTCCCTTTAGATGGCACTTGTTGACTTTAATGAAACCATCTTTGCATTTGAATAAGAGGAATTCGTTTCAGCAAACATCCTTATAAAGATCTCAAGAAATGTGTTTCATCAGCAGGTATCAATAACCTAAGGTTTGGAGCTAATCTATTGACATGGAGTAACAAGCTAGTTGGTTCAATATCGATAAGAAGGAAATTAGATAATGAAATTATGAATGCATAATGGTTAAGTGAATTCCCAAATAGAGATATATTCAATCACTCCCTGTTCTCATATTATTCACCTATTAAAATTCATAACCTAGTAGACATTCTCCCTAAACACTTTCCATTCAGATTTAACAATGATCTAATTAGTGTTGAAGGTTTTTCGAAAACTGTAAAGAAGGGCTTGGAATATGAAGATCAAGAATATGTTTAGTATATATGCACTAAAAATTCACAAGTAATGGAAGAGAACTAAGTATGATAAATCGAAAATTCTATAGAAGTAGAAAATGGAATGTTATAGATTCTAGGAATGATAAATTGAACATTTACGAACAACTCAATAGGCACCCAGAAAATGTAACTAAAGGTTGCTAGAAATTCTATAAATGATTATATAACAGCACTAGATGTTCATCACTCTTTCTTAAGCAAAGGTCAAGGATCCAATGGCTAAAGGAAAAGGATGGTAACATAACTTCCTTTTATAAATCCATATTATCCAAAAGCAACACCAACATAGTCAAAGATCTTGAGGACTTATTTGGTAACATTTTGAGTACGCTATAGAAGGAGACAACTTTTAATTACTTTCGGAATCTACTAGGAACTTATAATTGCCACCAACCTTCTAAATAAACCCTTAGAGATTTTCATATGCGCAGGTAATTGAAAAAAAGCCACTCACCTTGTTCTATCTATAAACATACATGATATGGAAGTAGCTTTGAAGTCTTTTCATCCAAATAAGGTTTTAGGCACTAATGGTCTGAATGGGTTATTATTTCAATACAATTAGCATATCTTGAGAGACCTTATAGTGGGAGTTATGTAGAAATTTTTTTTGATTAGGTAAGTTTTTTTAAGGAAATTAATTATACTTATTAATTTCTAATACCAAAGGTGTATAATATTAGCCTTAATAAAGAAATTTGTGCTAATCTCCTAATGTAATTTCCTTGACAAGATCATTTCTAGAATATTAGCCTTAAATTGGTAAAAAAAATTTAAAGCAACACCCTTAACAGATAACTTTCATAGGAGAGAGGAACATTGGTGACAACATAATACTTTCTTAAAAGATGTTTAAAAACTATTAAAGAATAAATGGACCTTAGAATTATGCACTGAATTTATATTTCCATAAAGCCTATGACTTGATAGATTAGGGATTTATACTCTTAGTACTAAAAGGTTTTGGATTCCCTTAGAAATTCATAGTGTGGATACAACATTGTATAAAAACTTCTTCTTTTAATGTTTTAGTAAATGGAAAGACAATAAGGTTTTTCCAACATAGAAAGGGGATTAGGCAAGGGGATCCATTATCCCATTATGTATTAACTCTTTGTGTCGAGGAACTTCATAAACTTGTAGATTATAAGATGTCTACTAACCCAAAATGTGTCTATCAGACAACATACAATGAGCTCAGCATCACTTCTTTAGTTTTTTTATGATGATCTATTACTCCTTTGTGGAGGTTAAATTTCTTTAGTCCATAAACTAAGAGAGGCCCTTAAAAAGTTCAAAATGCTATATGGACTAATATTAAAAATTCTTAACTATCTATCTATAAATGTACTAGATATAATAAAATGTATTTCATAGCTTCTGGGGTAAAAAGGTCTTTTAATTTTCATTTACTAGGTGTATTCATGAAGAGATATTTGTCTTCATATCAAAAGGTTAAGTGACATTTAATTTACATTTCAAAAGCTTTAGTTAAATTTGTTCATTTTTTTAGAAATTTTTTTGATTGAATTTATGTAATGATCTATATGGAATTACTTGGATGCTCAGTATTGTATATAAAAGAACTATTATTATTAACTATATACTGGAAAGTGAATCAAGTTTTTGTCATGAATGAGTTGGGATATATGATCTTTGTCAAATACATTAATTTGTAGTTTTTTTAAACTTAAATAACTATCAAATACTTTTATAATTGTTTTAATGGAGTTTCTAAGAGGTTGCTTGATGAAAAGTAGTAGTTCAAGTATGGGGAAATTGGATAAGGCCTAAGTTATGCATGTTTTAAATGTAAATTTTATCTTTTATAGCTTAAGTTTTGAGTCCCTTTCATGTACTTCTTGAGGTTAAATGTTTCGATTATTGAATTTTATATTTATCACATAAGATCACATAAAGTGATTATTTTTATAGGCCTTGGAAGTTATATTTATTCACAAAAGGATTTGGATAGTTTAGAAGATCAAAAAGTTTAAGGGAAGTAGCTTTCTAATGTGTTTCATGCCCTACCCCACGACCATAAACTAAGACATGAAATTTTCCAAGGGAAAGAGAATAAGAAGAGAAGACCATACTAACACACTAATACTAAATAAACAAACTTTAATGAAAGCCTATCAACTTTCCAACACTTAAACATTTGTTTCTTCCTAAGCAAAGTTATAACCCCAAACAATCAACATAAAAATCACACAATAATGTAATGATGATACAATGACATGATTGCATCAATAGTATAAATGTAACAGTGGCATACGATTTTATAGAATTAGCTTGCATTAGAACATCAACCATTTGAGAAGATCTAAATCATTTGCTTGTTCCATTTATATTTTGAGTGTCTTTGAATTGACTATGTATCTTAAATAAGACATTGTTAACATATTTCACACTTATGGAACTTGTAAGCATTCATTGATTTTATTTATTGATTAAAAGGTAGTATATCACTAAGTAACCACTTATGAAATTATCATGACACCCAAAAGAAGATATAAAGGCTCCGATTTTTCATTTAAACACAATGTTTTTACATTTACTTTTAACAATTGCCTAGTCTTTTGATACAAAGACAAATATTTTATCCTGAATTTCCCCTATTTACTTAACTAGGTTCATGCTTTTGATCTTGGTTGGAGTGTCAGTCTAGCCTTTTTATGTGAACAAAATTTATGAATGTCCCCATATTACTCATCTATAGCACAATCCATAACTAGCTACTAACTGAATTCTTAACCCTCGTTTTGCATGAGGCCAGTGGCATAAGAATGTTATCTTTAAAATGTATTTAATTTCTTAACTTCACTTATATTTCTAACCTATGTCATTTCTTCCTACTAAGTTCCCCCCATGAAAGGTCACTAGTGATGCTTACTAATTTAAGTCCAATTTACTATAAATGCATCCAAATAAGTGTCAAAGATGAAAGAATAGATGCGCAATATCTTGATTAAGTTGGACATTCAATGACAAGACATTCAAGCCATGAATTTTGCAAGAGAATGATTGTTCAAAACTCACATCCTCATGTTTAAAGACAAGTTCATTCCTTTAAATCCTATGCCATTAATACTTTCAAACTCATACGATAAAATGCATGTAAAGACACATGAAAATATAATTAAATTAAGCTTAAAAACCCATGCATATTTATAAGCAAAGTGATATAAGGAATGTAAGCATGTCCTTCCCCACACTTAAACAACACATTGTCCTTAATATAGAAAAGGGGGAACATCAAAAAACAAATATTGCACATAAAAAATAAAAAATAAAAGATAAAATAACAATTATGTAGTGTAAGAAAGCTTATATTGATTGTGGTGGGGATGGTGTGGGTGATGGAACATGGATTCCTTACACTGTAAAGAACTTTAGTAGTTTCTTTGTTTGATAATGTTGTTGGCATCCCATCTTTCACCTTTTTTGTCAAAATTGTCGAAGGAGACATCGTCTTGAGGTGTTGCTAGGTGAATGGTTCCATCATCACCATATGTTTAAAAGCAACTATAGTGTTAGGATCTCGAAGTTACATTCCATAGAATTCCAAAATCTTAGCTCGTCTCAAGTGCATAGCATCAAAATACTCGTCATCCACAGGGGTTAGTCCATATAAGTTTACATAATAAAATTAAGCAATAGTAGTCACTATATAGCCAATTCCTAAGTAGTTCTCCTTCTTAATGAATGCATAAACTAGGGAATAAAGGACATGGTATGTCGTAAAAACCTTATGATTATTGTCCATACACCACAAAATAAATAACTCTTTAATGGAACGTTTATTGTTTTGAGTTTTTTTTTAAAAACCATGACATATAAATTTATGCAACAATAAATATTCGTTGCTAATTATAAGTGATTTGGTGGATTATGTGAATCAAAGTCATCTTGACCTATTAGTTTCTTCCAATATTTAATGTGATTGAAATTCAAATGAGGGTCATAACGATTTGTGTGAGGAAAACGAAATATGCCTTTCATAGTCTCATAATCTGGTTTGAATGGTTTTCTTCTAATTTATTAGGATAAAATCAAATAGTTTTAAAAAATTGAAATGTCAATTCACAATAAATCACATATTTATAAATAATAAAGGTTTGCCAATACACTTTCTTACTCAATTTCTCTACCTTATCCTTTAACCCTACATCTACTAGAATCTTAAAATTGAAATATTTAGGGACAACAATAGATTGAACTTGAAGTTTTTGAGAGTTTATACCTTCTTCTTTCACGAAAATGGGGAAAGGTGCTCTAAATTCGTGTGCAAATCCATTAAGCATTGTTTAGAAACTTTCCCTTTCCCTTGGATTAGGACTTCCTTGAAAATTTTTTTGATTTTTAGGGGCATGGTGATTTAGAAAAAAAACCTAAAAATAAATAAGAGAGAGAAAGTGATAGGAAAATAATAGGTGAAGTGGTGAGAAGATGTGCAAAAGATGTGATTTTTTATGTTTAAGGAGAGAAATCTTGAGGAATGATGGAAAAATGGAGGATTCAGGTAAAAAGTTAATGGAAATAGAGAGGTTTGAGAGTAAGGGCGGCACTTAGTAATAGAAGTTAAAAACAAGAAAAAGAAGTAGAAGTAAGTAAGGTTTGAAGAGGAAAAATAAAAACCATGTTTTAAGGCATGTACACTAGTTGCAATCGTGATAGATAGGTGACTGTATTTGGGTTTCCCTCACTAATAGTCGCAATGGCCACCTGTTCTTCACCCTCCAAATTATTTTGTCACATATATGATACATTCTCCAAGCTCATGGATGACCACAAAACTTATTGATAGGTTTGTCGCAAAACTATCAATTACTAATTTCTAACTATACTTCATTATATATTATGGTTAGGATAGAATCATAGAAAACTAGAAGGTTATCGTTATTTCAAATGTTATAAAGATAAAGAAAATAAAAACCCTTGAAGTGATGAGAAGTAAAAAAAAGCTAAAGTACAGTAAAAACAATAAAAATGACAAACACAAAGCAAAAGATGATAAACCAACAACAATAGCGAAGAAATGGGTTAAAAGTATCATTAAGATTCTAGGACACTCATTCATGCTCGAACCTAGATAAATGATGCTTTAGTTAAGGTGTTAGCCTATAGGTCTAAACAAGCTCTCTAACCTTCAGTCCCTCCAAAGTGGGTGAATATAACAAGCTCTAGAAATGCCCCCAACTCCACTATAACCTCAAACAAGCTCTCTAAGTTTAATAATAAAGAAGCATTAAGTAGCAAGGAATGATTAACTTAGGCCACCTACTTACAATCTCGGAGGGTGTAGCCTAAGGGATTGGAAGCCTATAAAATTTAGTTAAGTTTACCCATAAATACAACTAATCTATTGCTACTTTAAGGAATTGCTATTGACTATTATGTATCACATGCTAATAAAGATGCATTGTATAGTTTTTTTATATGATTTTTAATGCCATTTCATCCCTATTTTGTTGTTTAAATGCTTAATTTGTGTTTCTTTTGTGATTACATGCAGATTTGATCTTAAGGTATAAATACAAGTTAAAAGAGCCAAGTTTTAAGTAAAAAATTAGAGCTATCACCATTTAATGAAGATCAGCCAACAGAATAGAGATCGGTCGACCAAATAGAGATCGGTGAACCGAAGGCAAGACATCGGTCGACCGAACACAAGGACTGGTCGACCGAATGAGGCCATTTGTGACATCAGTCGATCGAACTAGAAGACCTATCAACGGAAAATCCTGATGGTGAGAAAAAAAAGTAAGAACGATACCGTTTTTAGCCAAACCCTTAATATAAAAGAAGGGCAGGTCTAGACTTCGAGGCTCTTCCTCTCCCTCTCTCATTCTTTCGTTCTAGCCATTTTCTCCGTAGTTTAGGGTTTTATCTTATTTCTTTTCCATGTTCTAGCTTAGTTTAGTTAGGTTCTTGTGTTTTCTTATTGCTACTCTATTCTAGATCTTAGATAATTGTTTATTTTGATGTTTTCTTCATTTATTTTCTGTTATTTCTGATTTTAGTTTTTTTATTTATTTTTGTATGGAATACTTTCTTTTAATTTATATAATTATTTTTTATTTTATTTCTAGCCTTATATTTATTTATTTCATAATTATTTATGAGTTTAGGATTTATTTTCAGTATTTTCAATTTACGTTCTATCTTAATTTCGTAATGTTTAGCTAGTGTCTTTTGGGTTTGAA
>JAOXYD010244437.1:0-16852 GCA_028565735.1 Pinacopodium congolense
ACTTGTGATACGTAATAGTCCTAGTGATTTCCATAGGTAACAATAGGCTAATTGAATTTGTCAGTGAACTTAATCAATTTATCCTAGAATTCTAATTCTCTAAGTTAGACAATCCGAGCTTGTGAAATTGTACCTTAGGCTAGTCGTTCTTTAGCTGTTAATGCTATCGCGTCGTTAAATCTAGAGAACTTATTCTAGGTTGCCTCATGATTAGGGATAGATTTTCTATCGTATAGGATCTATCTAAAAATGACAAAACTGAGGGTTTGAGAGCTTGTTTGAACCTATAGGCTGGCACCTTACACCAATCGCAAGTTATATATTTCGAGGATCAATTATAAGTCTAGAATTCCTGACATATCTTCCACCTAGTTTTCGTATTTCTTTTTTGTTTCTGCTTTATTTATCTTTGTTTTGTCTTTAGTATTTAGTTTTGATGCCTTTGTTTCCAAGGGTTTTGTTTTCTTTTTTACATCATTAGAGATAACAATACATTCTAGCTTTCTGTGGGATCGACCTTGACTTGCCCTAGCTACTAAGTTAGGCTAGTTAGGTATTTTTATTATTTGGTAGCTTACGACGAGCTCACCAGATATCAAGAAGGCTTAGGTTCCTTGAATACCATATTGGACTGGCCAATTGCAAGGCATAGAGGGACAAATGTTCTTATTATTTCTATCATTGAAGATAATACTGTGATTCCATTTTTGTATCATTATGTTTTTTAATTAAAATCAACATATAAGGTTATATGTTGGTAGCCTTAACTTGGGTTGTTAATGTTGGAAGAGTACCTTGACGAGAGACCAAACTGGAGGACCTAGCAGAGCACCTGCGATTGTTGGAGTACAACACAAAAGTTATCACAGAAGATTGAACATAACCAATTAAACCCATGTACTGGTGTTCATGTCCTTAGTTTTTACTTCTCCTTTATGAAATTCAAAATTCATTGTATGTAGTTGTCAACTTTGTATGCTGAAAGAATTAGTGCATTCGTAGTAAGTACGTAACAAGTTAATTGGATTCTTATGTCTTCGTTCAGGTAAAGTTGTTCTCCCCAAATGGCTTGTGAACCATGTTGGATGTTGCAGCCTATAAGCATTTATTGAATTTGAGCATGCATGTTTATTTTTTACTATAAGACTATCCTTTTTAATCTTGTTAAATTAGTGTTGTGTAATAATCAATAGATAATATCTAAAAACATAGTTTAATCAATCTTTGTAAGGTGAAAGATGCAGGGCCAAGCAGTAAACAAAAGAAACGAAATAAAGGAGGCTGATCTGTAGTAGTATTCATTTCACACAACCATGCATATGTTGATAGGGGTTCATTTCATATGTTTTTCTTTGATATTTTGATGTTAAATTGTTTGATTTATAAATTAAAATGTTCAATTTACATACTAACATCAAATTAAAGTGCAAATTCAAGAAAGTATGAAGATTGAAGTTAAAACAGAGGCCAAATGTGGGTCCAAACCCAGCCCACGTTTAACCTCTGAAGACCTACTTTTAAGTCAAGATTAGGAGTCAAACGTGGGGGATTAAATGGCATCGTTTAAGTGTTCTTCAAGTGCCATTTAAGTAACAGTTGATGTAAAACTAGTTAGAGCTCCATATTTATTGGCTGCAACTTACTCCAACTTGTGACCCCTTATATCTAAGACATATGTGAAGCCAGAAAACCTCAAATTGTGCATATTAAAATAGATTAAAATCTCAAAATCTGGGATTTAGCTTAAGGTTTCTTTCTTTCTTTCTTTAGTTAGGTTCTTTTTCTAATTTTCTTTTCTAGCTTTGTTTATGTTATTTTCAGGTTGTATTTAAGGATTCTAAGGGTTTATTAAGTTGATTGAAGGTTGTTTAACAATTTGGAACAATATTTGGTGAAATTTGATTCCTTCTTTCACTTATTATACTCTCTTTATTCATATATTTTCAAGAATATGAGCTGTTTGAATGAATATGAATTTTCTTATTTATGTATGATGCTTGCAAAGGACATGTTCTTTAATGCCTTATTTGAGTTCTAAACACATGTTTAGATGATAATCTTTGTTTATTTGAGATCTTAAAGCTTGTCTTGACTTGATCATTTAAAATAAGATAAAAAGATGATTAAAGATCCAATTTTTATCTGCTTTAATCATTGAAAAATTCAATAAACAACATGGTTTTAATCAAGGATTTTAGAAATATAATTTAGTATCATGAGGGTACTAATCTTGAATATGAAAGTTAGGATTAGAACTTCTTGAACTTTAAGCTTGATACCTATTAATTGATGAAATAACCAAAGATCAATTTATGGTGGTTAGATATAAGGCATTATCTTAACCATAGCAATGTCTTGATTAAGTGAAGACCCTAGATTAGGCAGTCCAATCCATTTCATAGCTTAATTAAGCCATTTAAAACCTAAGCCTTAGCAAAGTTATTCAAATTAGTAATCCTTAAGCAATTTGGAATTCATAGCAATAGTTGGAATCTTTTAAGTTAGTTTAGTTATATGATGTTAATTAATATTGTAATATTGAGCCTTCTAGATAATTGTAATTTGATTGATTTAGTAGTCACCCTCTTTCCCCGTGGGTTTAACACTCTAAGTCTTAAAAATACTCTACTTTATTACTTGTTAACCGGTACTTTACCATATTTTTTGTTTTGAAATAAATTTGAGTTGAATGTTAATTAATCGATTTATTTGAGCTTAATTGAGTATTAAACCAACCAACAACATATGTTTCAATACAAGACCTTTCTTATTAACAAACATAGCAGACACATGACCTAATAAGGTTGCTTTTTTTTTTTTTTTTGGTTTGTAGCGCCACTCTGCCTCTTTGCAAGGAAAACTTCTTGTAATTAATTTCACTATATAATTTATCTCAGAGGAGAATAGTGACATAATAAGAAATGTAAACTACCGACTATCGACCATGTGATATTCATAACAACCATGTTTATTAAAAAGTACACAACTCAATATTTACATACACACTGTCAATGGAGGCATTTGACAGAACCTCGCTTATGTTTTAAAAAGCATTCCCAACAACCATTCTTGGAATTAGTACTATCTTGTTACTAAGTGTAGACATTGATGCCATTGTTTTACTAGATTATGACATAGTAATAACTACAACATGCTAGTATTTGGGAATTTAAACATACTATCATATTGATAATACTCAGTAACGTATACAAATTTTTAATAAGAACAATCTTTATAATAAAAAATGTGAACAGTTATGGAGTACTAGACTCTATAGACATAATATAAGTATATTCACTCCAAAGTGGCTCCAGAATTATGCATATCTTATGGCACAAGATCCTCCACCTATCAAACATGTATCAGCTACATATGCTTTTACCATTTCACCTCATCTACCCTCTCTTCTTGTTCTTTTGGAAGGGGGTATCTCCCCATAGACATGCTTCAACATATTGAACTTGCTCCTTAGAACACGGTTGCATAACTATAAGTGTATGACCATTAGATGTGCATTCTATATAAACAAATGGAGGTCATTAATGGTGCATTGCAAATTATGGAATTATTTACATTATAGCGGGACACATACCATTATTCTTAAATTGGAACTCCACTTTCCATGCCAGAACTCAAGAACACAACACAAATAAATATCACAGTTGTTGCTGCCAACTAAATAACATAAAATGTAAAGTGGTCAACAACATGTGTAATAATGCCAAACTTTTATTGTACACATGCAAGCGTTTAAATTATGTGCACTTATTCTACTACATGGGAAAGTCATCGATGTATGATATGGGCCATTGATCTTTTGGAGCTTTCACAGCTAAAGTCCAACCAATGGTCGTCAACATTTCAGATAGGACATGGGCCTACAACCATACGATGAAATTTGATATCCATTAAACAATGTAATTGTAATGTATGACATCTTATACCTCAGAAAATAGTTTTCCAAACATACTTAACACCTCTCGTGACAATTGTTCTTTTTTTTCTCAACGCCGTTTCATCAAATTAAATAACACAATCTTCTTTCTTTCTAAATCGACACAAATGCACTATCAATTCATTTATAGTAAAATGGGTATCATGAATTGCAATTTCATATGGTCAACACAAACTAATCATCCTCTCCAAATAAATGTAGCAGAACTTATACATCAGAGCATTTAAGCATGCTGTCATAAATTTAATTATGCAAGAAAAAAGAAGTCTACTCTGTAAGCCTTTAATGCATCTATCCCCTGCTCCTAGTCCTTATTTAATTGTCTAATATATTTGGCCACAATTCTAGATACCATCTCATTTGATACTGCTCCCCCTTCCTCATCTAAAGTTTTTTTCACATCCATCTGTTATGATGATACAACAATAACGAATAAGGTCACTGTTGCAAGAGGCCATTTCAAAATATAAATGATAAACAATGATTTTGATTTATACATACTTGAACGAACAGTCCATGATATACCTATCCACTGGCACAGAAGTCACAGCATGGTCCAAGAGTAGAATGGATGAGAATCCACTGACAAACTGTTAAGGAAAGACCACTCATAACTCCCATTATTTTGTTTAACATTACAACCAAATTGTGCACTGCAAAATAAATTTGAAAAGGCAAATAAACAGTATTATTCACCAATGAATGACCACAAAAATAGAACATAACATCACTCTGCATTACATTAGAATATTCATTCCTCATGATCTCCATATTAACAAACCTGGATTATGATACACATGAAAAACAAGAAGGACTTATCCATTTTATTTTTTCAAAAACTAATGCATGAACAATGAAATATCTTTTGAATAATGTCACTACCTAGTTCTAGACTCTACTTTCTTATGTAAGTCCTCCATATATACCAAATTTGAGTATGAAAATGCACTTCCATCACCATCTTTGCCAATATCTAGATGTTCATTCTTCATTTGTGAATCTAGGCACTAGGGTTATTCCTATATCATTAATGTATTACGATTAAGTTAATAAACTTCTATGAAAAAATTACCACAATCTTAATCTTCTTGATTCTATTAATTGTGGATGTTGATCCCTTCATGACTCGTGTCACTCAAACATGCCACTGACCTTTCTCTTCTGCAATCAATGAAGGCCTGCTTTCCATCTCTGCCTTTGGAACTATCCCATGATGTTGACTACCTTTTTCTAAGACCTACAATACCAAATATATGAATTTTGATTCACATCAAAACATGCTCATCTGTTGTCCTTACACATCAATCATTATATTGACAACACTTATACCAAAACAATACTAACTTCATCCTTTACATTTATTTTCATTGCATCTCCCTCGTACTGAAGCCTTTTATTTTTCACCTTCTACTTCAAAAACAATGCCTTCCTTTAACTTCTCTCCAGTTGTAGCTTCCACATTCCTATGTTGCACAGCCTTAATTGTGTTATTCAACCTTTGGCTAGCTGTCTCCCACATGCCACCATGGTGTGCCAGATGTTCAACCCTATATTGCAGTCTCTAAGTCTAAAAAAGGGGGACAGTTAATACTAATTAGACACACGTATATGTAAGTTTTTTTTCATAATTAAACTTAGCTTCACAACATCATTAGATTTTCCATAGTTTTGTGGACCAAACTTGTCAATGCCCACAACCTCATTGCTAGTTTTGTCATCCCAATCACAAATCCTTAAAACCTTACCCTACTAAAATGGTTGGTTTCCATAGATACAGTCTAAATAAAAAATCTGAACTGAACATAAATGATTCAATAACATATCACATGGTAGCGACAACACATTTTGCACATATGTACAAGTTTAACACATACTTATATTTACTAACTCACCATCAAAATGGTAACACATCCACCCATTGAAGGAATATATCCTTTCTTTCTAATGTTCTCCTAAAACATTCTCCCCTAATTGCACAAGTGACTAAGAATAAAATGCCCCTATGCCATATGCTTACAACTATCTAACTTAAACACACAGCATAAGAGATTTATACTAATCTCGTGGGATGGGTTAGGGCATATAAACACTCTAAACACATATAGAATGAAATTTTTATGAAACGATTCTTCTTCTTATGTAAAATTCACTTTCTTTAGCACAATCCTAGCTAATATCTTATTTTCCATAACCTTATAATCACGGTGCAACTTTTCAAACTTTTCATCAGCCCTATGTAACATCACACGTTTAGAGCCATTTGGAACACCTAGAATCAATACAAAATCATCTCCTAAATGTCTTCCACCTAATCCTCCCTAATCACCAATGTCAGATCATTGGGATGGAAATGTCTACATAACTAATAACATAGGTTGTTCCTTGTTGTGAAGCATTTTATCCTTAGAATCTTGGCAAAACCCATTTGATGGACCCAATTTCTCTATTATGTGCTGAGACAATTTATCTGATCATATACCTTCTTTGCGTAACAATGCATTTGATAAGTCTGCCATTAGTGAAGGTAAATTCTTCATCACGTAAAAATTCTTACTTGTGAATGATCACCCCCATGAACACTCCCATATCCATCCACCTATTTACAAATCAACATAATAATTAGATAACAATACAAATGTATGAAACATTTTAGAGCTCACTGATGCATATTAAACAATGTATCACATAAAAATTAAAAAACCGAGGTTCATTTCTATGCAAACCTTTTCATTTCCTCTGCTTCTCTTCTTTTAACCTCTCTCCTCCACTGTTGGGTTGTGAATGACCTAAACACTCCCACTCGCATCTTCCTATTTATTAATCAACATCATATTTAGGCAACATTAGTTATGGCCATAAATGCTTACACACCTCTCTAATGCATCTTGTACAAGGTATGAAATAACAAATAGATTGATGACTAATGTCTACGTAAACCTCTTCGTTGCCTACAATTCTCTTCTTCTTACTAGTTCCCTCTATTGTATTTATATTCCCTATACTAACTTTGCTCCTTGGTTTTCCTTGCATACATTTATTAAACAACTTTATAAGTTAAAAACCAGATAGACATTCCTAGTGCAACTTTATCAAATGCACTCATGACACAATACAAAAACTTTTCATCTCCACTAAAACCTTTGCATCTCTTCTCCTTCTTTTCTTTGTGATTGTCCCTTCACTTGGTGCTAGACCTACATCTTTTTTTGTTGTCTTCTTTATCATGGTCCCCTCACTTGTTTCTGTATTAAACCTACTCACTCTTTTTTTTTTTTTTTTGCCTACACACATTCCTCAAACAACTTTTTCACCAAAAAAATGCAACCATTACATAAGAAGAGAATATGTAAGCATAAAGGCAAATTTAAACACTTCACTACTTCATTAGGAATTGTTTCTATAGAACTCCTCCCTTACAACCTCCACTATCTCATTAATACATGAAACATCAATATCCTCATAAACAACTATATAAACATTTTATACAACTTATGCAACGTATCTCACTAACTCCAACAAAACACCAAAGATTTCTTTTAAAATGAACCTTATGATATCTAAAATACAACTAAAACAATCCATATGAAGAAACTATATATAATAAAAATAATTAAGGCTCAAGATAAACTATAAGCACAACAAACCTTTGGACATAATCAACCAGACAACTAATGCAACCACAACAAAACAATTATATTTTGTCTCCCGTACAGGTAATACATTAAACTTAGACGTTGTGAAATTAAAACTATAACCCAACACATATCTCACTTACCATTTCTCAAAACCTTGTCCCCAAATTCATTGAAGTATAATCCACTAACACTATTGGAATTTCTTTAAGATTTGTGCTGTTACTATGTCATAGATTCATCAAATGCCTAAATCACAGAGATTTATTTATTCAACAATACTCGTTTTCCTCTTAAAAAATGACTTGCAAGCCTTATTTCTAAGCTCTAACTATAGTGATTATAAAAACAATTTAAAGCCTAAGTTTTTGTGCACATGTTCAATCTTGTTGGGATAATGTCAAGTACAAAAAGACCACTTATATTACAAAAGATTTACAAAGTGGGGATATTACCTTTAAGTTTTGTTAAGATAAATAGGGGCATTTGATTTCACTGCCAATGTATAGGTCGGAGAGTATAAAGGTTTACTGTCTTTAAAGAATAAACAACAATAAACAGCTAGAAAAAATTTCGAATATTACATCTCTTCACAAAAAAAAAAAGCTTCTTGAGGATGCCTCATTAAGTTTGAAGTTATCAGTACACACCGACCTTATGTTGTAATGGTTGTTACATTCATTAACAGCACATAGTCAATTTAATACATGGTCCTTATTCCCCATTCTCACATTACTTGTACTATATCTCATTTAGGTTGTATGAACAATATGTTATCTGTCTAACCATGCTTTTATACCTTGTTTACAAATGACTAAATAAAATATATATGATACTGTACAACATGTACAAGGTCACGAAATGTTATAAGATGAAAAGTTCATGTTTCCAAAACATAACATGTCATGAAATATAAAAAATTTCAATTTCTTAGGAACCAAAAAAAGATGATGTCTCAGTGGATCAATAAATGCAGGGCAGACCATAATTTGAAATGTAGTTAATGACCACTGTAAATACCTTCCATCTACTAAACAAATAACACATCAACTCTCTCGACAATAATAGTAATTGATATTCAGCTAATACTCGTGCTTAATTATAGGTTTAAATATAGCTAAGTCTATGATTAAATAAGATAATAAAAAAATCTTACTAAACAATTATAAATAACAAGTTACTTTAATATTTATGCCATCGTACGTAACACTCAATTAATTCACACAAACAATTATAATACCTTTTACAAGTTGTATAATGCTATATCTATATAACATAAGGAACCATAACACATAATGGACACTTTTTTCACAAACCATACAATGACCACAAATAATCTATAAAACTAGTTTTTTTTCTTCTAATTATACTACCTTATACAAGCTAGTCCACATTAAAACATACATAACATAATGCACACTTCTTTCACATACTATACATTAACCATAAATAATGTATATGACTAGTTTTTTATAATTCAACAGGAATATATAGAAATGGTTAACCATGAATGTTGATGTGAGACTACAATAAAAATAAACTTCAACATTGCCATATACTCTCATAATCGTGACTTAGACATCATGATTTTGATATTGCATTGCTAACAAGAATCAAAGCAGATAGAACTTCGACATCCTCATGTATGACGCACTTTATTTTAATAATTCTGTCATTTAAGGGTGGTGGTGGTGATATAAAAAATGGCCATGGTTATGTTGATTGGTGACGGTTGAGTTAAGTTCATTAGAGGAAGGGGGAGGGAAGATGTTGTTTGCAATTACAATAATACCCTTATAACTTAACACTAGCCTTTTCAAGTAATTATGCTGATATGAGGGCTATAAGGGGGAGCTATGTAGTCACTCCCAAAGAAAAATTGTTCTTAATTTTACAATCCATCTAATCCATCATTGTGGTTGTGATAACCATTTCCTATCTTAACTCAAAAATTTAAATTCGACATATTTATAGAGATTTGAATTCGTTTATTAATTGACTAGTAATTTACTTTTTAATTAAATTTAAAATTTCTCATTATTAAAAGAACTTCTTGATGACCTTATATTAATTGTATCATGAATTTGTGAAATAACTTCCAAATCTAAAGTAAAATCTTTGCTAAATTACATCAAAAGTTTAATGCCATAAATCTCTGCTAAAATACATCAAAATTTTAATGCCATAAATATTTTTAAATAAATTTATACTCATTGAGGTTAACTTGAAACTTAAAGATTTGATGAAGAATTTTATAAAAGTTCACTAGGAATTATCTTAATCACTTGAATATAAGGGACGAAAAGGATAATCTTGTATTGATAAAGGATAACTAAGCTTGCATTGAAAAGAGATAACCTACTTTCAGATATGCTAGTTGAGACAAGCAAGCCCTTTTTTCTCTCACGGTTGTTAAAATCTCAAGGCTTGGCTCTTAAAGCTACTCTTTGTTATGGGCTTCCATTTATAACTTAAAGCTTATATATGATCATTAGTATAATACTTTTTATTGCATATGATAATCTTTTCATGGAATAAAGTGCAAAACATATTCATATCTCTATGTGATACAAGTTAAACTATTATAGAATCAAGTTCTAAAGAGAAAGAAAAAGAGTTTCTTAAAAGGAAGTCATGAGAGAAACACACTAATCTTATTTATTTTAATAGATGTCTAGTTCTAGTTACAAAGAGGGACTTACTATGATTATATAGGCAAAGGAGGATGTAATTAGACAAAAGTGTAATAATGGATGAATATTGTAATTATAGTAACCAGCCTACAAAGGACACTAATAATAATACAAGTAGGACCTATAGTAGTAAAATAATTGAGATCCCTTAATAATTCACTTAAAGATCAATAATAGAAGGGAATCTAATTACCCTATTGCTACTTAAATGATGGTGGTCTCTCATCTACACTATCTTCATCCATCTTTTTCAATTATGTAAGGAAATCTTTAATTTATTTTTCATTGATTATAGGTGGATCTTTATAGGGACCTTGTGAATCTTGAACATATGATGTTGTGGGTTAACAAGGTCTTATTATATGAATGCTCAGGGATGTGGAAATTTGACATTTCAGATTCATCCAAAACAAATTCCTCTAAGTTTGGTCTAAAAGAGGTAAAGGTCATTGAAGGCCCATATTTAGAAAAATCATTTAAGCCATAGATATATACTAAGAATATTTAGGACATGTTCCTTATATCTGGGCCACTAGAATGAGGGGTGTGAAAACTAAGTTTGATTAATTGTATAATAGTATCCATTATGGGTTATACTATATGGTTTATGAATAACAAAGAAACGCAAGATATTTTGGTTTTTGATCAGAACATCCCATAAGTTGTATTCATCAATGACCTTAGACAACTACTCTGTCCAGTGAAGTAATGGTTGGTACATTCAAGGAAAGTTCATAGAAGTTAAATTTCATTTTCTTTGTTACATATAGACTGATGGGTTTGAAGAGGTAAAAGGGTTATGGTACAAACGTAAAAGGCAGAAAATGCCTATACATATCACATTGCTTCTTCTGGTATATGTCCCTTTATAAAAGGTATAGTGTGGGAAGGAGTCTGGATATTGAAGTAAATTGAACTAGGATTTAATCTTGTTGATTCAACGAAAAGGTGGAGGAAATAAAAAATGCTTGTTTTTGCTATGGAATCAATATAAAAAAGAGTTATAGGTTACCAGTCTACTAGAGGACAATAATTTTTTTCAATTTTGAAGTGGATGGAAGATCAATCATTGTTAAAAGGAGAGGAATTGATAAAAATGGAGTAAGGACGTGGATATTTTTCAAAGGTTAAGAGAGGTAATTAGCTATTATGTTTTCCTTTCCCTTAATATGATGGACTAAGAATTTACAGTTCAAGAATCAATCTTTCCATTGAAATAATTAACTGCCAGGAAGAATCTTTTTAATATGGTCGAAAATCTTTGGGAAAGATGTGATGTCCACTTCTACAGTAAAATTATAAGGAACGATGTGGAATTTGAACTTTTATATTCCTCGTTTTACCATAGTATCTCTTTGTTATAACATAGTAATACTTTTTAGACTCTTTAAATTATCTATTGGCGTGTCTACATTAAAATATTTTTTTCATCAATCTATTCAATAAATATGGCTCCTTAATAATTATCATTGGTATCTATTTGTAAGATCCTTTTTCCTTTGTCAAGTATCTTTAAAGGAGGTGGATGCTGACTTACCTTCTTTAAACATTTTACTGTCTTTATTTGGTAAATGCTCAATAGCGGGAGATTCTTTTTTAACAATTATGAGAGTTAGCTTGTGTGGTTAAAGACATACAGAACAAAGTCTCTTATGT
Source organism: Pinacopodium congolense (assembly GCA_028565735.1). NCBI lineage: Eukaryota > Viridiplantae > Streptophyta > Magnoliopsida > Malpighiales > Erythroxylaceae > Pinacopodium > Pinacopodium congolense. The sequence goes on from JAOXYD010244437.1 coordinate 11,937, forward strand.
AATTAATGATGCCAAATAACTATTGAATTTGCTTGACATTGAGGTTTTATCTAGAAAGTTAAGTAGTTCACAAGCTATATGTGGGCTGGGCTAGTAGAATTCATCATGGAACTTCATTCCCAAAAATTTTATATAATTAAGCTTATTTGACTTTTTTGGACCAAAAGCATTATGCTATATTTCTATGTGAGATCTAAGAATTGTTTTAATAGGGTATAGTGCTCTTGTTGGGTCCACAAGAATAATAAGATGCCATTGATGTAAATTAAAGCACTCTTCAGGATGGGCTTGTAAAGCTTTTGTAATTGCCCTTTGGAATATTAATGAAACTCCTTTAAGACTAATTGGCATAACCTTCCATTGATATTGCCCATTGAGCATACAGAATGTTGTCTTGTATCTATCCACCATATCAATACCCAATTGCCAAAATCATGCCTTTAAATCAAACTTTTAAAATTTTTTGTACCTCTTTCAAGAATAGCATGTGTGTATTAATTTTTGGCAAAGAAAACATATCATAATGCAAGAAGATGATGAGAGGCTTGCATTCACTAACCAATCTACGCTTTCCACAATTCTTTGCTACTCTCTTTTTAACATAAAATGCCTAGCACATCCAGTCAAACTTTGTAGGTTTAATTAGTCTTGTTCTAGTAAAATATCACATTCCTCTTATGCCAATTCAAATCCTTATGGTTCATCCCTAGATGAATAGCCTTTGTAAGATTAATTTCTTCATTTCTTTTGAAAGGTAACTACACAAAGAACTCAGAGTTCTTTCACAATAGATTAAGCTAATCAAACTATTCATGGCTTTTTGATAGTTGTAAAAGTTAATTTTGAATATCTTCTTGCTAAAAAAAAACTTCCTATAATTCGAAAATGTTACAAATGTCCTTAATTACATAGAAATATTGCTTATATTTATAACTTGAGGAAGGATTCATAATTTTTTGGCCTGATAATAGACATCTATTCTAATAAGTACAACTAGTCCAAAAAGATTACTTCCAAAGATTTTTGTCCATACTACATAATCTAAAACAAAATTTATTCCAACCTTATAGCTTATAATAAAATCAATCTTAAAAATATTTTTCATCAATTGCTATAAAATACTTATAATATGGCTACCATGCTTTTGAAGGAAGGATACTAGACTTTATTATGCTTCTATATGATCTTATGTCCATGTAGCCAATTTTAGTGATCGCCCAATGGTATTTACTTAGTAACAGTTGAATATTTACATAAGGTTTGGTGACAGGGAGCACTTTGGCTGTATTTTAAAGCATGATTTCCTTAGCTTGTAAATAAAATCATCCTCTTTAGTAGAGGATTTACCTTTTCCAGTAAATTCATAGATTTAAAAAGCAAATTGCATTTCTTGCTTTTCAAAAATATTCTATGTTTTCATCGTCTTTGATTGGCAACATTGCCTTAATAGACTCTAGAATATTTATATCCTTCTTAGTTTTGTTAGGATATTTCTTTGCATAATGTCCTAGTTTACTAAAAAAACTAATACTTAAAAAGATTTTCTTGCTTAATAAAACGTTTCTTATGGAATTAAATAGAGCTCTTCTTTCTTCTTCTAAAACATCTTTAATAACCTTCATATCATATTTTTTTCTAGAATGAGAACTTCTGATGGAGTAGCAAAGGCATTCTCCTTTTCCTTTGCATTTAATCTTCTGATAAGGCTTTTTATAAGTTTGTTTGATTGCAGGTTCTCCTTTTACCATAGCCTTAAAGAATCTTTACTGTTTCCGCAACTTGTTGACAGTTACCAAAGCCAGTAGGTAAATCTTACTAAGAAATATCTTTATCATATCTCTATATAGAGAATTGATAGATATTTATAACTCAAGTTGAAGCTAATGTGGGAGAGATGCTATGAATGTGTATATGTGGTTGACATTATTGAAGCCATTCAACATTTAATACTTCTAAGACATACATTAAAAATGTTTTTACAGGTCTCTTTTATCTAGTGAGAAACATTTTATATCAAAGTAATCTGACTTGATTTTTCTATTTATAATTGGAAGTCTATAATAATTTCTTTATATATCATGGTCAATAGAGAGTTGACATCGAGAAGTCTCATGACTTGTAATTTTTTATATTCTCCTAGACATCGAGAAGTCTCATGACTTGTAATTTTTTATATTCTCTTAGGCTTTGAAATCATTCCATGAGATTTCAAGTCATTTTAAAAATGAATTCCATGAAGATTTCTTTAATTGTGACATCAAGCCTTATCATCTACAAGTCTATCCAGGCACTAAAATTATGCAGGTGATCCCTCCATTTTCTAGAGGAATATCATCGAATGTAAATTAAGGACAAGATACTTATTTATAATTCGATGTTTCTTGAGATTGAATTGATTAATTTATTGATTCAACATCTTCAATTTTTTATTCTACTTCTTTCAATTGAGGGAGAGGTTAAGGAACAATCATTAGGATTTGAGAAATCTGAATAAGGTAAACAAGTTTATCATAATTGTCAGAATCTTTTGTTAGAGAATCCTAACTTTCAAAACTATCTAACACTGGTTATTAGATAGGTTGAAAGGTGGCCATAAAGTCTTGGGTTTTCATTGGTTCTTTATTTTTCCCATGTTTATATATGGTTAATTGATTGTGGTCAGTCATAAAAAAAATTAGCTCAAATAAATCTATATTTTAATGCACAAAACCACTATTAATTCAAGACTAACTCTTCGACAAGTACACCAGTCACAACAAGTAATATAGTAGAGTGATTTTAAGACTTTGAGTATTGATCCCATAAGAAAGTTTGTATGTGATTGTAAGTACTAGGATAATCAGATTACAACTATCCAAAGAACTCTAAATTATAGATTATGAAAATAAATTTACAAAACTAATTTAAAAAACCTAGAAAACTTCCAATCAATTGTAAAAGAGTTATATATTGCTTCTCCTAAATTGTTTAGTTAAGCTTTGTTGGTTGATGCTTTAATTGATGGGTTAATGATACTTAATCTAGGATATCTTCACTAAATTAAGACAACTCTATGGTTAAGACACTAACTTATCTCTATTGGTCCTATTTTGAAGTTTGGTTATACTTTAAACTTAGGTAATAGGCATAAAGCTTAGGAAGTCTAATCCTAAATTTCCCTAATTCAAGATTATCACCCTCATGATTAACTAAGTCTTTGGTTATTTCAGTGATTTAAATCACGTTATTTATTGATTTTTATAATAACCTAGTAGAGATTGTCGGATCCTAGATAATCCGATGGCAATATCCTAAGTGATCAGTTCAAGACAAGTATTAAGTATTCAATAAACAAATATTAATTCACTAATCATGCATTAACTATTAATTAACACAATTAACCATCAATAAACATATTTAACAATCCAACTTTACTAAAAATTAACATTAAGCACATAAATTAATCAAAGATCACAAGATAATTTACTTAAACAACAATGCTTTAATTAATTCAAAATAACAACAATAATACACCAAATTAAGAGTTTAGAATGAACCAAATCACATCCCCAGATGGTTATCTAACTCTGAATAACATAATTACAGCTGCTGGAATCCACAAATAACTTGAAAATTCATATTACAAAAGATAGAAAAAGAAAAACAACCAAAAAACTACTTATTTTGAAAACTAACTAAACTAAAGTGCTTTTTTTATCCTAAACTGATGCTTAAGACATCTTGATAAGATTGAATTTTATTAAATTTTCACATGCTTTTTAATGTTATTTCAATCTTATTTTATTGTTTGAATACTCAATTTGTGTTATATTGTGTTTAATGAAAGGTTTATTGCATTAACACGAATTTTAGGTCAAAGCATAGAGAATTTAAAGCAATTTGAGCAAAAGTCAAAGATTATATTAATTAGAAAAAAAATTCTGTTGAAAAGCAAGCTGCCAAAACACAGCTTGCTTTATGTTTTAAGCCCACCCATTGCAGTAAACAAAACGACGAGCACAGGAGGCAATAAGGGAATTCGGCAAACACAATCCAGGTGAGGAGATTTTTTGGTGAATTAAGCACAGAACCCTAGAAAAGTAAGTGGACAAGTCTTGGAGTTTTGGCCTGGAGTCTTGGAGTTTTGACTTGGAGTGGCTCTCCTAGAGGACGAAGCTACACCAAGGAGAGAGGTAAGAGGCAAGAGGAGTCAACTGCAATTGAGGAATTTAATTTCAATTAACTACTATTCACCTATGGCTTTTGATTTAGAAACTCAAGTGAAGCTTCCAATCCTAGCTTTGGTTTGTTTTGTTATTTCGTTTACTGTCTGAGTCTTTGTCTTATTCGTTTGATTTGCTTTGTTCTTTTAATAGCCAAACTTTGATTATTGCTTGGTTAGTTTGATCTTATGTTTTAATTTTCTTATCCAATCTTTAAACATTGTTTACTTTCCAATATAAATGATAATTTCATATTTATTTTTGATTAAGTATTAAGTTGTTTAAGGTTTTATTTCATATAGTTTCAATTATTCATATAGTATTTGGTTCATTTATGTTTAATAATTAGTTTCTATGCATGTTCTTAAGTTTTAATTTATTTAAAATTCAATTTTTGTTTAACTTTAAATCTGAAATTTTTATTTAAAAAGTTAGTTTAATTTTTGATTAATTAAGTTTTAGTTAATTAAATAATAGTTTAAGTAATGTGTCTTTGCTTTAATTTACAAGTCAATTTGTGTTTTGCCTTTATTGTTTTTATTTTTTTCAGCTTTCATTTTTTTTAATTAATTATGTTTAGTGTTCATTTAATTTTTTTTCTTATGTTAATATGTTTAGCTAGTTTAATTTCGGATTAGAGGATATTAATGGGATTTTAGCTTAATAATTGTGAGAATTGATTAGGAATTGATTAAGTATTGTGATTTAGGTAAA